>LNAC01001933.1:38117-69001 GCA_002007465.1 Ailurus styani
CGTGTTTGGTTTTCTTTTTCCAGTTTTTTTTCTTGTGATTTATTTCTAGTTTCACACCATTGTGTTTGGAAAAGGTGCATGGTATGACCTCAGTTTTCTTAAATTTATTGCAGCATGTTTTATGGCCTATTGTATGATATATTCTGGAGAATGTTCTATGTGCACTTGACAAGAATGTGTATTCTGTTGTTTTGGGATGGAATATTCTATATATGTTATGTTCATCTTGTCCAATATGTCATTCAAAGGCACTTTGTCTTTACTGATTTTTCTGTCTGGATGATCTCTCCACTGATGTAAGTGTAGTGTTAAAGTCCCCTACTATTATTGTATTACCATCAGTTTCTCTTTATAACCATTAATAAAATGTATGTACTTAGGTGCTCCAGTGTTGTGTGTGTAGATACTTAAAATTGTTATATCCTCTTTTTGGATTGATTATTTTATCATTATGTAATACCTTTCTTTGTCTCTTGTCTTTGTTTTAAAGTCTATTTTTTCTGATACAAGTACTGACATCCTGGCTTGTTTTTCACTTTCATTTAAATAGTGAATGTTTTCCATTCTTTCACTTTCAATCTATTTGTGTATTTAGGTCTGAAGTGAGTCTCTTGTAGGCAGTGTGTAGGTGGGTTTGTATTTTTATCCATTCTAGCACCCTGTATCTTTTGATTGGAACAATTAGACCATTTACATTTGACTATTGATAGGCATGTAGTTATTGCCACTTTTAAAATTTCTTTTCTTGTTGTCTTTCTAGTTCTTTTGAGTTCTTTTCTTCTCCTCTTATGCTCTTTTTTTTGTGTTTGATCAGTATCTATAGTGTTATGTTTGGCTTTCTTCCTCTTTACTTTTTTGTGTATCTGTTATAGCTTTGGGATTTGTGGTTTCCATGAAGTTTGTATGTAACATCCTAAGTTATTTAACAGTTATCTAACTGTTATTTAATTGTTATCTAACTGTTATTTAACAGTTTCTATTAATCTGATTGTCCTTTAAGTTCAAACACATTATAAAACAAAACCAAAACAAAAAAACAATAAAAAACAGAAAAAGAAACAAAAACTTCTCTTTGTTTTTCCTTTCTCTTCCTTTTATACTCCCTTCTCCACATTTTATGTGAGTGTTGTCATATTTTACATCTTTTCATTCATAATTTTCTTATGTCTAATTATGACTATTTCTCCTCCAATAAAGATGTCACTTTAACATTTCTTAGAAGTCTGGTGTATTAGTGATAAATTTCATTATATTTTGTTTTTCTGTGAAATTTTTATGTCCCCTTCAAATCTAAATGATGATGTTGCTGGATAAAGTATTCTTGGTTGTAGCTGTTTTTTTTATTTTCCCTTTCAGTACTTTGAATATATCATGTCCTTTGCTTCTGGGCTGCAAAGTTATTGCTAAATAATAAGATGATAGTCTTATACCTTTTTCCTTGAAAGTAAATTTTTGTTTCTCTTTGCTGCTTTTAATATTTTCCTTTATCTTTAAACTTTGCATTTTAATTATGTGCCATGGTATGGACCTTCTTTGGTTCATCTTGTTTGGAACTCCCTGTGTTCCTCGAACCTGGATGTGTATTTCCTTACCTACGTTAGGCAGTTAAATTTTCTGCTCATTTCTTTCTCTTCTTGGGATCCCTATAATGTGAATTCTTTTTCTTTGCTGTTTAGTTTGGGTGCTTTCCATTACCCTGTCTTCCAGGTTACTGATAAATTCTCTGCATTTGCCAATCTGCTGATTCCTTCTACTGTATTATTTATTTCTGTTACTGTACTCTTCAACTCTAGTTCCTTTTTATATCTGATTACTAAATTTCTCACTGAGTTCTTCCATTCTTTCCAACCTGGTGAACATCTTTACCATTGTGACTTCAAATTCTTTATCAAGCATATTGCTTATCTCTGAATCATTTAGTTCTTTTTCTGAGGTTTTGTCTTGTTCTCTTTCAGAGTATATTCCTCTCTCTCCCCATTTTGCTTGATTTTTTCATGTTTATTTTTATGGATCAAGAGGTACAGATATTTCTAAACTTGAAGTCATGATCTTGGGTATGGTCTTTCCCTATTTAGACTATGTGTGCTTGGTGAATTTTGCTGTCTGGCTGGAGCTGTGACTGGCATGGGCTGGGAATCCCATGGCTCTTAATGCAGTGGGTGCTCTAGCCAGATAGCTAAGGCCAAAGTGCATGCATATTGGTGTGCCCCAATGCACTACATATATAGGGTGCCCTGGAAGGATATTAAAGCTGAAGTTTATACAAGATGGTGTGTTCCCATGTTTTCTATGCACTGAGGGCACCTTGGCAGGTCAGGTGAAGATGAAATGGGTATAAAGAGGCATGTTCCTGGGCACTGTGGGGAAGAGGTTTCTTTGGCAGGGCAACTGGATCTTAGGTGCTTGTGGGCTGAGATGCTGGAGTCCAGCTCCAGCAGGTCCAGGGGTCCCCAAAGGATGGATGGTGTCGGCGAAAGGAATGAGAGAGCCAAGCAGTTCTTTCTGATCACCAAGCAGGCATCTCTAACTCTGCTGGTCTCAGTAGCTTTATTTATAGATAGTAAGATGAACAATACGTGAAGAGAACATGATTTTTTGAAGTTAATTGATTTCCATGGTATGGTAGCTTGATAAATGAAAACATTTTACATGTTCTCCTCAGCTTGATCTTTACATTTTATGTTTGCCCTCTATAGATTGGGGCAGAGACAGACCATCTGTCTTGACAATCTGTCAAATGACATCTGTCCCCAAACAGGACAGATGGCTCTCATACAGAACGAGTGAGTCACGCTTTTGTTCTTAAAAATGAACTAAATGGAAATTCCATAGTAATAGAGTTACAAGTTAAAGACAGTAACCATTATTATATATTAGAATCACCTATCTATGTTAAACTTATATGAATAAGGCACTAGTTATATAGTTCAAGCATAGTCTAACATAAATGAAGTACGCATTATTATCTAGTACATTAGTCACAAAGCGAGGAATACAAAAGTGAAGAAAACAGTGATAATTATGGAAGTGGGGCCTAAGTTGTTCACATGAGCTACTTCTTTGTAACTGAGTGCGCAAGCACCATAGGGGTCCTGTTCTGGCTATTCTTTGAATAAAGGGCAATATTCATGGAAAGCAGACCTTACAGAGGGTACCATGCCCTCTCATTCATTAATCAGTAAAGGAACATGTAGCAATTTATGTCCTGCTCTGACTCGTATTTCATCTTTAGATAAGGCTCCTTTTCTTCAGGCTGAACTAACGCTTAGCTCCCGGGCCTGGCTTTGTCTTAAAGTCCTTCTGTCTGAACTACAAAAGCTCTATGAGAAAACGCTGGGAGAGAGGGTCACAGAGATAGAATCTAGGGTCCTTGCTGTGGGGCTAAGGGTCTGATTCTTCTCATATACTGTCATATGAGTAATTTCGGTCTGGCGTGGAGTACCCTAGGGCCTAATCATAAGCAACAGGTTTATTCCTGGAAGAGAAATCAAAAGCAGTGGAAGGAGGTACCAGGTTTGCTCTGTATAGCAGGAGCTGTGCAAACGCTGCCATTTCCATGCTGTGACTCTGTCAACCAGCGAGGCCCAGGTGGCTCCCAGCACTAAGAGACCCCTGTGTTCTCTACTCAGAGTGTTCCCTGGCAGGATAGTTGAAACTAAAGTGGGTGCAATCCAGGAGGACCTAGTTTTCTATGCACTGTAGCACCTTGGCATGATAGCTGAAGCTGAACTGGGTGTAAGCCAGGGTGTTCCAGGGTTGTCAGTGCAAGGGATTTTCTGGCTTGACAACTGGAGCTGAGTCTGGAGTGGGTGGAAGTGTTCCAGTGTGCCAGGTGCATGTGGTATCCTATCAGGGTGGCTGGATCTGAAGCAGATGTCAGTTGGAAGGTTATGAAATTGCCTACACTGTAGGTATCCTAAAAAGCTAATTGAAGACAAAGTGCTGTGAACCCGGATTGCTCTAGGGTGCTTTGCACATTTGTCACCATGGCTCAATAAGCTGGAACTGTAATGAGCTCTAACCAAGATGTCCCAGTGTGCATTGCCTTCTGACCACCTTGGTGGGACAGCTGAGGCTGGTATGGGCTGAGGTTTGGGGCTCACTGAGGCATCAGGCTTGTTAGAGCACCTGGATGCTGTATTGTTCTGTGCTTCCAAGGTGGAGAAGAATGTAAACTATGTCTCCTATCCCCTCCCACTCTCAAAGCATTCCTACAGCTCTTCTGCCATTTCACAGAATTGTAGGGCTGGCTCAGTTATATGCTAGTTGCTCTTTTAAACCATGGTTTTTCTTCTATGCCTCCATGTGATCTGAGCTGGTGTGGGCTAGGGGACCAGGGGCTTGCTGAAGTGGCAAGCTGGCTTCATTTCCAGACCCAGCTGTGATCTGTAATTTCAAGTTGGAGGCAAAGCATAAACTGTGTTGTTCTCTAGTTCCTTTGACTCAGAAAGAATTTCTGCAGCTCATTCACATTTGGTTGAGTTCTAATGCTGGCTCTTTTATAAACTGGTTTGAACCATGTCTTCTTCTTCTTCTTCTCTTCCTCCTCCTCCTCGTCCTCCTTCTCCTCCTCCTCCTCCTCCTCCTCCTTCTTCTTCTTCTTCTTTCTTTTCCTTCTCCTTCTCCTTCTTCTTCTTCTTCTTTTTCTGTGCCCAAGGACAGAAGAATCTCTTCTAGGTCTCTCAGTACTATCCATCCCCACTGCAGTTCACAAAGTCAGGGATGGGGGTTCCCTTCCTTATCATTTGTCTCTCTCTCGATAATTTCATTTGACAATCTCTCCATTTTCTCTTCTGCAGAAGCTCTTCAGTTGGGCTGAAGATCTTCTTCAGGAGGAATTATTCAATAAATAGGTGTCACTTGGTGTGCTCTGTGCAGGAGGCGAGTTCAGGGTCTTCCTACATTGCCATTTGGGATGACACTCTATATATTTGCTTTTATGTGACATTTCATATAAATGGAATCATATAAAATATGATCTGTTGCATCTGGCTTTTCAGTAAGAAGTTTCTCAAATTTATCCATCTAGTAGCATGTACCATAATTTCATTCATTTTTATGACTGAATAATATTCCACTGTGTATATATACCAAACTTTATTTATCTAGTCATTAGTTGCGGTGTTCCAATTTTGGCTATTATGAGTAATATTGCCAAGAACACTTATGCATAAAATTTTTGTAACAACTTATGAAGATATAACTCATATATCATTCAACCCATCCAGTGAAAGTATAGTAACTTGTGGTAAACTACAGTATAGTTTTTAGTATATTCATAGAATTGTGCAATTATCAATTACTACAATAAACTTCAGAATATTTTTATCACTTTAAAATACAACCCCACAAATTTGGCTTATCACTTCTTTTCAACTCTAATCACTAATCTATTTAATCAATCACTAATCTATTTTCTTTCTGTATAAATTTGTTACTTCTGGACATTTCATATAAATGGAAAAATATCATGTATGGCTTTTATAATTGGCTTATTTCATTTCAAATTTCTTCCATATTGTAGCATGTATCAGCATTTCCTCCCTTTTTATGGCCTATTTATATTGCATTGAATGGATATAACACATTTGTGTATCCATTAATTGATTGATGAATATTGGAGTGGTTTCCACTTTGGGGCTATTACAAATAATGCTCTGAACATATGTGTCTGATTTCTATGTGGACATAATTTTATTTCTTTTTGAGCATATATCCATGACTAGAATTACTTATCCAAATGATCTACATTTTGAAAAACTAGCAGACAGTTTTTTTTATTTCATTAAGTTTTTAATTTAAATTCTGGTACAGTTAACATATAGTGTTACATCACTTTCAGGTATACAATATAGTGATGCAACAATTCTATACACTGCTCAGTGCTCATTAAGATAAATGTGCTCCTTAATGCCCATCTCTTATTTTACCCATTCTCCCACCCACCTCCCTTCTGGTAACTATCAGTTTGTTATCTGTAGTTAAGAATCTGTTTCTTGGTTTCTCTCTCTTGTTCTCTCTCTCTCCCTTTGTTGTTGTTTTTTTGTTGGCTTGTTTGTTTCTTAAATTCCACACATGAGTGAAATCATATGGTGTTTGTCTTTTTCCTACTGACTTATATCATTTAGCATTATGTTGTCCAGCTCCATGAATGTCTAAGTGGCAAAATTTCAGTCTTTTTTAGGGATGAGTAATATTCATATATATATATATATATATGTATATATGTACACACATATGTATATGAATTCCTATATACCTATATACACACACACAAATACACACATATATATACATATATATAACATATATAACATATATATATAACATATATACCATATATACCAATATATATATACCACATATATATACCATATATACCAATATACACCATATATACCAATATATATGTATATGTACCATACATATCAATATATATACCACATATACTATATATATACACACACACCATATATACGAATATGTATGTACATATACCAATATATATCATATATACCATATAATATATACCAACACACACACACACACACAGACACACATACACAGACACACACCCCCCCCACATCTTCTTTATCCATTCATCAGTCAATGGACACTTGGGCTGCTTCCATTACTTGGTTATTATAAATAAAGCTGAAATAAACATACAGGTACATATATCTTCTTGAATTAGTGTTTTTGTACTTTTGGGATAAATATCCAGTAGTGTGATTACTGGGTCACAGGGTAGTTCTATTTTCAATTTTTTGAGAAACGTCCATACTATTTTCCAAAGTGGCTGCACCAGTTTGCATTTCCACCAAAAGTACACAAGGGTTCCTTTATCATCATATCTTCACCGATACTTGCTTCTTGTGTTTTTCATTTTAGTCATTCAGATAGGTATGAGGTGGCTTCTCATTGTAGTTTTGATTGCATTTTCCTGATGATGTGTGATGATGAAAATCTTTTTAGATGTCTGTTGGCCATCTGTGTGTCTTCTTTGGAGAAATGTCTGTTCATATCTTCTGCCCTTTTTTATTTTTTTAAAGATTTTATTTATTTATTTGACACAGAGAGAGAGAGATCACAAGTAAGCAGAGAGGCAGGCAGAGAGAGAGGGGGAAGCAGGCTCCCTGCTGAGCAGAGAGCCCGATACAGGCCTCGATCCCAGGACCCTGAAATCATGACCTGAGCCGAAGGCAGAGGCTTTAACCCACTGAGCCACCCAGGCACCCCTTCTGCCCATTTTTAAATTGGATTATTTATTTTTGGGTGTTGGATTTTATAAGTTATTTACATATTTTAGATATTAGCATTGTATTGGATCTGTCATTTGCAAATATCTTCTCTCATTCAGTAGGTTGTCTTTTATTGATTGCTTCATTTGTTATGCAGAAACTTTTACATTGATGTAGCAACAGAAAGAGAAATTAAGAAAGGAATGCCATCAACAACTGCACCAGGAATAATAAAATACCAGGGAATAAAGGTTGATGGCAGCAAAAGTAGGAGGACCCTAGGTTTGTCTTGTCCCACAAATATAACAAGATAACAGTTAAAACACCTAAACGTAAAAGAAATCGCCCTGAAGATTGGCAGAACAAACTTCACAATGAAAGATAATGAAGAGTTCAAACTGAAGAAGGTATGAAGTGCAGAGCACAATTTGGGGGAAAAATGGGTCACAGATGTTGTGGTGGGGATGGAACTGCTGTCATGGAAAGGGTGAGAGACAAACAAGCACACAGGGGTGCACAGAGGGAAAATGAATCCCAATAGGAATTGGCTTGGAAAGTGAGAGACACCAAATTTCTTGAATTCTTTCAACTAGTAGGATTAAATCCTAGAGATTTAAAGGTCAGCCAGCTTGAATCAGGGAGAGCCTGGAGGGATTGTTGTTTTTGGAGAGAAGCTGGGCAAACAGCCCACAAACATACAGCATAAAAACAGCATTCTGAAGAGCACCTGGGGCACACAGTGGGGATGTTGTTAGTTTCTCATCTTGGAGCATGTCCTAAAAAGGCACATTCACAAAGAGACCCCTCTAGGAATAAAAGAATTGGAAGGTGACATTTCCTTCAGTGGCCTCTCAGTAAAAGCACAGAGCCACTTGCAGTAACCACAACACTGACAATCAATACCTATATTTCTTTTGTTGTTGTTGTTTACAATTTTTTCATTTTTTATTAAATTTCAATTTAATTAACATATACTGTATTACTGGCTTCAGAGGTAGAATTTAGTGCTTCATCATTTGCATGCAACACCCAGTTCTCATTACATCAAGTGCCCTCCTTAATGCCCATCACCCAGTTGGCCCATCCCCCCCATCCACCTCCCCTCCAGCAACCCTCAGGTGTTTCCTATACTTAAGAGTCTCTTATGGTTTGCCTCCCTCTTGGTTTTCATTTTATTTTTTCATCCCTTCTCTTATGCTCATTTGTTCTGCTTCTTAAATTCCACGTATGAGTGAAAGCATATGGTATTTGTCCTTCTCTGACTGACTTATTTCACTTAGCATAATGCCCTCCAGTTCCATCCAAGTCACAAATGTCAAGATTTTATTCTTTCAATGGCTTTGTAATATTCCATTGTATATATATATATATATATATATATATATATATATATATATACCACCTCTTCTTTATCTATTCATCTGTTGATGGACATATGGGCTCTTTCCATATGTTAGCTATTATGAACATTGCTGCTATAAAATTTAGAGTGCATGTGCCCCTTTGAATCACTATGTTTGTATCCTTTTGAAAAATACCAAGTAGTGCAATTTCTGGGTAGCAGGGTAGCTCTATTTTTAACTTCTTGAGGAACCTCCATACTGTTTTCCAGAGAAGCTGCACCAGTTTACCTTCTCACCAACTGAGTAAGAGGGCTTCCCTTTCTCAACATTCTCTCCAACGTCTGTTGTTTCTTGAGTTGTTCGTTTTAGTTATTCTGACCACTGTGAGGTGGTATCTTATTTCTTCTCCTATTCTGTTGGTTTCCTTTTAGATTTGTTGACTGTCCTTTGCTGTGAAAAAGCTTTTAATCTTGATGAAGTTCAATATTTCCTTTTTACTTTTGTTGCTCTTGCCTTAAGAGACATATCTAATAAGAAGTTGCTGTGACCTAGGTAAAAGATGTTGCTGCCTGTGTTCTCCTCTAGGATTTTGATAGATTCATGTCTCACATTTAGGTCTTTCATCCATTTAGAATTTATTTTTACACATGGTGTAAGAAAATCGTCTAGTTTCATTCTTCTGCATGTGGCCTGTCCAATTTTCCCAACATCATTTGCTGAAGAGACTGTCTTTTTTCCAGTGGATATTCTTTCCTGCTTTGTTGAAGATCAGTTGACCATAAAGTTGAAGATCCATTTGTGGGTTCTCTATTCCACTCCATTAATCTATGTGTCTGTTTTTATGCCTGTAACATACTTGAGGATTAGAGCTTTGTAATACAATTTGAAGTCCAGAAATGGAATGATTCCGGTTTTGGTTTTCTTTTTATTTTTTTCTTTTTTTTTTTTTAAAGATTTTATTTATTTATTTGTCAGAGAGAGAGAGAGAGAGAGAGAACACACAAGCAGGCAGAGTGGCAGGCAGAGGCAGAGGGAGAAGCAGGCTCCTTGCTGAGCAAGGAGCCCGATGTGGGACTTGATCCCAGGAGCCTGGGATCATGACCTGAGCCAAAGGCAGCTGCTTAACCAACTGAGCCACCCAGGTGTCCCTGGTTTTCTTTTTCAACATTACTTTGGCTATAGGGGTCTTTTCTCGTTCCATACAAATTTTAGGATTGTTTGTTCAAGCTCTGTGAAAAAAAATGTTGATGGTATTTTGATAAGGATTGCACTGAATGCATAAATTGCTTTGGGTAGCATTAGCATTTTAACAATATTTGTTCTTCCAGTCATGAGCATGGAATGTTTTTCTATTTTTTTGTATCTTTCTCAATTTCTTTCATAAGTGTTCTAAAGTTTTCAAAGTACAGATCTTTTATCTCTTTGGTTAAGTTAATATTGCAATATGTAATGGTTTTTTGTGCCACTGTAATAGGACAGATTCCTTGATTTATCTTTCTTCTGCCTCATTTTTAGTCTATAGAAATGCAACTAAGTTCTGTGCATGGATTTTGTATTCTGCAACTTTGTTGAATTCCTGTATCAGTTCTAGCAATTTTTTGGTGGAGTCCTTTGGATTTTCTACATAGAGTATCATGTTGTCTGTGAAGAGTATAATTTTGACTTGTTCTTTCCAATTTGGATGACTTTTATGTCTTCTTTTCTGAGAGCTGAGGATAGGACTTTCAGTACTGTGCTGAACAACAGTGGTAAGACTACATCCTTGTCATGGTCCTGACCTTAGGGTAAAAGCTCTCAGTTTTTACCTATTGAGGATAATGTTAGCTGTGGGTTTTTTTGTATATGGCTTTTATGATGCTGAGGGATGTTCCCTCTTTCCCTATTTTGTTGTGGATTTTTATCATGAATTGATGTTGCACTTTGTCTAATGCTTTTTTCTGCATCTATTGAAAGGATCATATAGTTCTTATCCATTTTTTAATTAAGGTGGTAAACGTTTTTGGTTATGTTTATTACTAGGTATCTTATGGTTTTTGGTGCAATCATAAATGGGATTGATTCCTTGATTTCTCTTTCTTCTGCCTCATTGTTAGTGTATAGGAATGCAACTAATTTCTATGCATTGATTTTCTATCTTGAAACTTCATTGAATTCCTGTATCAGATCTAGAAATTTTTATTAAAGTTTTGGGGATTTTCTACATAAAGTATCATGTCTTCTGTGGAGAGTGAAATTTTGACTTGTTCTTTATTGATTAGGATGCTTTTATTTCTTGGTATTGTATGGTTGCTGAGGCTAGGACTTCCATGACTATGTTGAACAACAGTGGTAAGAGTGGACATCCCTGTTCTGTTCCTGACCTTAGGGTAAAATATCTCAGTTTTAGCCCGTTAAGGATGATACTACCTGTGGAACTTTGGTTCCACTTTGGCTTTTATGATCTTGAGGTATGTTCCCTCTATCCCTACTTTCCTGAGGGTTTTTTTTTTATCATGAAAGGATGCTGTACTTTGTCAAATGCTGTTTCTATATCTATTGAGAGGATCATATGGTCCTTATCCTTTCTTTTATGAATGTGGTATATCACTTTAACTGATTTGCAGATGGTGAATCACCCCTGCCGGCAGAGGAATAAATACCACTTGGTCATGGTGAATAATTCTGTTAATGTACTGTTGGGTCCTATTAGCTAGTATCTTGGTGAGAATTTTGGCATCCATGTTCATCAGGGATATTAGTCTGTAATTCCCCTGTTTGGTGGGGTTTTTGTAGGGTTTGGGGATCAAGGTAATGATGGTCTCATAGAATGAATTTGGAAGTTTTCCTTCCATTTCTATTTTCTGAAACAATTTCAGAAGAACAGATATTAGTTCTCCTTTAAATATTTGTTAGAATTCTATCGAGAAGCCAACTGGCCTGGGCTCTTGTTTTTTGGAGATTTTTGATTACTGATTCAATTTCTTTGCTGGTTATGGGTCTCTTCAATGGTTATGGGTCTATTTCCTCCTGGTTCAGTTTTGGTAGTTTGTAAGTTTCCAGGAATGCATCCATTTCATCCAGATTTAGAGATTACTGGATTTCCATGTCTCCTTACTTCCACAGGTTTGGGAAGTTTTCAGCCATTATTTCCTCAAATATTTTTTTCTTTTTAAATATTATATTTATTTATTTGAGATAGAGGCTGAGAGCAAGGTGAGAGGTAGAGAGAGAAGCAGACTCCCCAATGATCAGGGAACCTGATGCAGAGCTTGATCCCAGTACCCCAGGATCATGACCTGAGCTAAAGGCAGATGCTTAACCAACTGAGCCACACAGGCTCAGCCACACCCCAGAAACTAATTTTTAAAAAAGGAGTCAAAGATATAGAAATAAAAAAAAATCAGTAGAACAGATCAACAAAACTAGGAGTTGGTTCTTTGAAAGAATTAATAAGATCATTAAACCCCTAGCCAGACTCATCAAAAGAAAAGAGAAAGGACCAAAATAAATAAAATTATGAATGAAAGATGAGAGATCACAACCAACAACACAGAAATACAAACTATTATAAGAATATATTATGAGCAATGATATGCCAAAAACTTAGGCAATCTGGAATAAAAGGATGCATTCCTAGAGATATATAAACCACCAAAACTGAAACAGGAAGAAATAGAAAAACTAACAGACCCATAACCAGCAAGGAAATTGAATCAGTAATCAAAAATCTCCCAAAAACACAAGTCTAGGTCGAGATGGCTTCCCAGGGGAATAATACTGAAAATTTAAAGAAGAATTAATACCTATTCTTCTGAAGCTGTTTCAAAAAAAATAGAAATGGAAGGAAAACTTCCAGTCTTATTCTATGAGGCCAGGATTACCTTGATCCCCAAGCCATACAAAGACCCCACCAAAAATGAAAATTACAGACTAATATCCCTGATGAACATGGATGCCAAAATTCTCACCAAGATACTATCTAATAAGATCCAACAGTACCTTAAGGAATTATTCACCACGACCAAATGGGATTTATTCTTCAGCTGCAGGGGTGGTTCACCATCTATAAATAAATTATGTGTTACACTACATTAACAAAAAATTACAAAAATCATATTATCCTTTCAATAGATGCAGAGAAAACATCTGAAAAATACCGCATATTTTCTTGATAAAAGCCCTCTGCCATGTGGGGATAGAGAGAACATACTTCAAGATCATAAAAGCCATGTATGAAAAACCCACAACAAATATCATCCACAATGGATTAGAACTAAGAGATTTTCCCCTAAGGTCAGGACCATGACAAGGGTGTATGGTCTCACCACAGTCATTCATCATAGTACTGATTGTCCTAGCCTCAGCAATCAGAAAAGAAAAAGATATAAAAGTCATCCAAATTGGCAAAGAACAAGTCAAACTTACACTCTTCACAGAGGACATGATACTCTATGTAGAAAATCCAAAGGACTCCACCAAAAAATTGCTAGAACAGATACAGGAAATCAACAAAGTTGCAGAATACAAAACCCATGCACAGAACTCAGCTGCATTTCTATTCATTAAGAATGAAGTAGAAGAAAGCGAAATCAAGGAATTGATCCCACTTACAACTGCACCAAAACTCATAAGATACCTAGTAATAGAGAGGTAAAAAAGTTGGACTCTGAAATCTATAGAATACTTATGAAAGAAATTGAGAAAAACATGAAGAAATGGAAAAACACTCCATGTTCATGAATTGGAAGAACAAATATTGTTAAAATATTTATGCTACCCAAAGCAATCTTCATATTCAATGCAATTCCTATGAAAATACCATCAACATTCTTCTGAGAGCTGGAACAAAAAATCCAAAGCTGTAATCATCAAGACAATATGGTACTGGCACAAAACCAGACACATAG
Organism: Ailurus styani; assembly: GCA_002007465.1. NCBI lineage: Eukaryota > Metazoa > Chordata > Mammalia > Carnivora > Ailuridae > Ailurus > Ailurus styani. Next base: position 51,588 of record LNAC01001933.1, read on the forward strand.
AGTAATGGAACAGAATAGAAAACCCACAAATGGACCCTTAACTCTATAGTCAACTAATCTCCAACAAAACAGAAAAGAATATCCAGTGGAGAAAAAAAAACTGTTTAGCAAATGGTGTTGGGAAAATTGAACAGCCACACTAAGAATGAAACTGGACCGTTTTCTTACACTACACACAAAAATAAATTCAAAATGGGTGAAAGACCTAAATGTGAGACAGGAATCCATCAAAATCCTAGAGGAGAACACAGGCAACAACTTTTGTGACCTTGCCCACAGAAACTTCTTGCTAGATACATCTCCAAAGGTGAGGGAAACAAAGGCAAAAATGAACTATTGGGACTTCATCAAGACAAAAAGCTGTTGCACAGCATGGTTCCACTTGACAAAACCAAAACACAGCTGACAGAATTAGAGAAGATATTTGCAAATATCTTATCAGATAAATGGCTAGTATTCAAAATTTACAAAGAACTTATCTAACTTAACACCCAAAGGACAAATAATTCAGTCAAGAAATGGGCAGAATTTCATGACTGTCTTCCTCTGATCTGAAAAAACCGACTGCCCATTCTAGAGGAACTATCCCTACCCAGAGTAGCTTTTTTCCTACCTAATGCACATACATTACAATTTCTCCTTATAAATCAGTTACACCAAATAAAAAAAAAAAGAAATGGGCAGAAGACCTGAACAGACATTATTCCAAAGAAGACATACAAATAGCTAACAGGCACATAAAGAAATGCTTCACATCACTCAGCATGAGGGAAATACAAACAAAACAAAACAAAACAAACAAAACCACAATGAGAAACCACTCTGACACTGCTCAGAATGGTTAAAATTAGCAAGCCAGGAAACAACAAATGTTGGCAAGAATATGGAGAAAGAGGAAGTCTCTTATACTGTTGGTGGGAATGTAAGCTGGTGCAGCCACTCTAGAAAACAGTATGGAGGTTCCTCAAAAATTTGAAAATAGAGCTACCCTATGACCCAGCAATTGCAACTACTGGGTATTTACCCTAAAGATACAAAGGTAGTGATCCTTAGGGGCACATGCACCTGAATGTTTATAGAAGCAATGTCCACAATAGCGAAATTATGGAAAGAACCTAGATGTCCATCAACAGAGGAATGGATAAAGAAGATGTGGTATATATATATACACACAATGGAATACTATGCAGCTATCAAGAGAAATGAAATCTTGCCATTTGCAATGATGTGGATGGAACTAGAGGGTATTATGCTGAGCGAAATAAGTCAAACAGAGAAAGACAATTATATGATCTCTCTGATATGAGGAACTTGACGGTCAGGGCAGGGGGTCGTGGGGGGTAGGGAGGGAAAAATAATGAAACAAGATGGGATGGGGAAGGAGACAAACCATAAGAGACTCCTAATCTCACAAAACAAACTGAGGGTTACTGGGGGTGGGAGGGTAGGGATAAGGTGGGTGGGTTATGGACATTGGGGAGGGTTTGTACTTTGGTGAATGCTGTGAAAGGTGTAAGCCTGATGATTCACAGACCTGTACCCCTGGGGCAAATAATAATAATAATAATAATAATAATAATAATAATAATAAAGAAAATAGAGCTACCCTATGACTCAGCAATTGTACTACTGGGTATTAATCCCAAAGATACAAATGTAGTGATCCGAAGGGGTACCTGCACCCTTATGTTTATAGCAACAATGTTCACAATAGCCAAACTATGGAAAGAGCCCAGATGTCCATCGACATGTGAATGGATAAAGATGTGAGATATATATACAACGGAATATTACTCAGCCATCAGAAAATGAAATCTTGCAATTTGCAATGATGTGGCTGGAAATGCAAGGTCTCATGCTAAGTGAAATAAGTCAACCAGAGAAAGACAATTATCATAATATCCCACTCATATGTGGAATTTACTAAACAAAACGAAGGTCATAAGGGAAGGGAGGGAAAAATAAAATAAGATGAAAACAGAGAGGGAAACAAAACCACAAGAGACCCTTAATCATAGGAAACAAACTGAGGGTTGCTGGAGGGGAGGGGATTGGGGGATGAGGGCACTGGGTGATGGACATTGAGAAGGGTATGTGGTATAATGAGCGATGGGTATTATATGAGTGTGATGAATCACTGAACACTATGTCTGAAACTAATAACACACTCTATGTAAATTAATTGAATTTAAATTAAAAAATAAATAAAATGGAAAAATACAAATAAATAAATAAATAAAATTATATAATAAAAGAAATAAGATACATGTGAGAGCCCTTTGAAGGAATGTCAGTCACTGTATAATTTCTTTTTTACAGTAACTTATAGAATGCTTATCCTTAAACAGGTACAAACATAAACTCAATCAGTGGAAATTGAATCACTATTTTCATTGGGCACTTTAATTTGGCACATAGTAAGTGACAATTTTCTCTGTGATATATTTTGATAGTTACATTATGGATCAAAACAAATATGTGTGGCCTAAGATGAGTGGCAGAGGGTAGGGGGATCAAGAGCAGGTGGATATTTATCACTCTAGCTAAGTAACTCCCTTAGTGTTGCCCCAAATACCTAGAACCAACCCAGAAACAATGTATTTTCTATCCTTTATCACCCCAAAGCCTAAGTATTTTTTTAATTTTTTATTTTATTTTATCTTATTTTATTTTATTTTTATTATTTGCCCCAGGGGTACAAGTCTGTGAATCAACAGGCTTACACCTTTCACAGCATTCACCAAAGCACAAACCCTCTCCAGTGACCAGAACCCATCCACCCTATCCCTACCCTCACATGCCCCAGTAACCCTCAGTTTGTTTTGTGAGATTAGGAGTCTCTTATGGTTTGTCTCCAAAGCCTAAGTCTTAATGAGGATGTTTCCAAATAGGAAATAAAGAGTGATGAGTCACAGAGGAAAAGACCTAAGTGTTTATCAGGTCATAATCCTCTTACCATGAATCCAAAACAGTTGAGGAGGAAGGCAACACAATCCTCAGATAATGAACCTTAATTGTGCAACTGGTTGCAGTCTTCAATGACTACAAGGGGCCTAAAGAAATTAACCTTGAAGATTGTGAGATGTGGGAAAGAAAGGGTCAGCATTTTCATGCACGAGAGATGGAAAATCTGAGCCTCTGCGCATGCCTTCTATAATGGCCTTTTTGGTATTTCCAAGTGCTCTTGGTCTAGAGAGGTTTGTTATGAAGTTCATTCACTGTTCTTTTAATGTCAAAATAGGGAAGAAGAATGGCTCAAAGGACAAAGGGATTTGCTAAGAGAGGTTGCTTGTTACAGGGACATTCTCTGTGTAGGTCAGAATCCCTTGCCATGCAGTGGAAATTCACTGAGTTGGATTGGAGCTAGGACTCCCTTTCCCTGCGGTGCAAACTGAGTTGATATTTCACCGGTTTCTACATATTTGATATTCATTGACTTTTTCTTTTTCTTTTTTTTTAAAAGAGTTTACTTATTTGACAGAAAGAGGGGGGCAAAAGTGAGGGGAGTAGCAGAGGGAGAGGGAGAATCAGGCTCCCCACTGAGCAGGGGACCTGATGCAGGGCTCAATCCCAGGAACCTGGGGTCATGACCTGAGCCAAAGGCAGATGCTTAACCAACTGATCCACCCAGGCGCCCCTTCATTGACTTTTTCTTCCAAGACTGACTTAATCCCAGATTGTAATTTCTGCCCTTTTTGAAGCCGAAGGGACTCTTTTGAAACATGAAGCTGCAAGCAGAGAGCACCCCAATATAAAGAAATTTGGGATGTAGAAATGTGAATGAGTGTCCCCATTTCTGAATATTTTGGCCACATTGATCATTCTCAGTAGTGTTAGAGTACCTAATGATCTGATGATTTTTGTTCACTGATATCGCACAATTGTTATGTAGGTTAGAGTACTTCTTAAGCCCACCCTCAACTACCATCTCTTCTTCTGCCCCTCCCATCACTAAATAAACCTAACTGCTTTAGCTCTAAGAGATGGAATAAGCAGTTGTTAAAGGACTTGGAAACAATAATAATAAATGGTGGGCACATTCCATTTTATAAATTTTTTAATGTGTGAAAAGTATGGAACATTTTATTTTATTTATTTTTTTACTTTATTTTTTCAGTGATCCAAGATTCACTGTTTATGTACCACACCCAGTGCTCCATGCAATATGTGCCCTCCTTAATACCCATTTTATAATTAACTGTTAATAAATTCAAGACTTGTGCTTGAAAAAAAATAAAAAGTAAGGAGGAGAAAAAATTGGATATAGAAGAATCATAGCTCAATCCAATAACGTTCATATATGAGAAGCCATCAGCTAACAGCATACTTAATGTTGAAATGTTGAAAGATTTTCCTTTATATTAATAATAAGACAAGGATTTCCACTCTCACCAAACCTATTGAACATAGTTCTGAAAGTCCTAAGAAGAGCAATTAGTCTAGAAAAGAAATAAAAGGCATCCATTCTGGAAAGGAAAAAGGGAAATTATTTCTGTTTGAAGATGACAATCTTATATATAAAAACCCCTGAAGACTCTGACAAAAATCTTTTAGAATAAATGAATGCAGTAATGTTGCAGGATAAAAAATTCTATATACAAAAATTAGTTTTATTTCTATACTCTAACAACGACATATTTGAAAGAGATATAAAGAAAATCATTCAACTTACAATAGCATAAAATGCAATAAAATAAGAATAAATTTAGTTAAGAAGAGAAAAGATTTGAAAACCACAAGACATTAATAAAAAATAGTAAGACACAAATAGGAAAGTTGTCCTGTGTTTATGAATCAATAAACTAATATTGTTAAAATGTTCATTCTGCCCAAAGCCATCCATAGATTCAATGCAATTTCTATGAAAATCCCAATGATATTTTTCAGAAAAATAGAAAAAATAATCTTAAAATTTGTATGGAGCCACAGAAGGCTCTGAATAGACAAAACAATCCTGAGAAAGAATAAGCAAGCTAGAGGCATCACACTTCCTGTTTTCAAACTATACTACAAAGCTATACTAATTAAAATAGTATAGTACTGGCAAAAAAAAGAGACATATAGACCAATGGAACAGAATCATGAGTCCAGAAATAGACCCATGCTTACATAGTTAACTAATATTTGACAAGTATCCAAGAATACTCAACAGGGAAGAGTCTTTTCAATACATGGTGTTGGGAAAACTGGACATTCACATACACAAGAATAAAATTGTACCTCTATCTTATGCCACTCACAAAAATTAATTCAAAATGAATAAAAACCTTAAATTTAAGATGTGAAATCATAAAATCCCTGGAAAAATACATCGGGAAATATCTCCTTGACCTTGGTTTTAGAGATAATTTTTTTGGATGACACCAAAATAATAAGCAACACAAGCAAAAATCAACAAGTGGGCTTACATCAATGTATAAATCTTTTGTATAGCAAAAGAAACAATCAATAGAATAAAGAGACAATGTGCAAAATTGGAAAACAATGTACAGAATTTACAAACCATATATCAAATAAGGGGTTAATATCTAAAATATATAAGGAAATTCTATGACCCAATAGGAAAATAAAACCAAATCATCCAATGGAAAAATGGACAGGACTGAACAGATATTTTTTCAAAGAAGACATTCAAATGGCCAACAGGTAAATGAAATAATGATCAACACCCCTAATTATCAGGAAAATGTCAATCAAAGCCACATTGAAATATAAACCTATGTCTATTGAAATGGTTATCATCAAAATTATAAGACATACCAAGTGTTGTCCAGGATGTGGGGAAAAAAGAATGCTAATCCACTGCTGATGAAAATGAAAATTGACGTAGACACTATATAAAACAGTATGGAAGTTTACAAAAAAATTTAGAAATAGAACTATCATATTATCCAGCAATCCTATTGCTAGATATTTATCCAAAGGGAATGAAATCAGCATTTAAAAGCAGTATCTGCACCTCAACATTCATTGCTGCATTGTTTGTAATAGCCAAGATGTGGAAATAATCTGTCTGTAAATGAATAAATTAATTAAAAATATGGTAACATACAAGGTAATATTAAGAAAGAAAATCCTGCCCTTTGTAGCAACATGGATGAACATTGAGGCCATTATGCTAAGTCATATAAGTCAGATGGAAAAATAAAAATACTGTGTGATCTCAACTCTATGTGGAATCTCAAAAGAAGAAAGCTAAACTCATAGAAACAGAGAGTTATAGTGGTTGCCAGAGGCTGGGAAATGGGGGAAGTAGGGAAATGCTGATTAGAGAGTAAAAACTTGCAGTTAAGATGAATAAGTTTTGAGAGTGTAATATTCAGCATGATAACTATAGATAACAATAATGTATTATATACTTGAAAGTTGTGGGGAGAGATTTTAAATGCTGTCACCACACACAAAAAATATTGTAATTACGTGAGGTGATGGATGTTAACTAAACTTATCATGGCAATCATTTTGCAATACATACATGTATCAAATAATTATAGGCACACCTTAAGCTTTCACAATGTTATGTCACTTATATCTCAATAAAACTGGCAAAAAAGTTTGTCTTGTATGTCCTATATCTGGGTTTTTCTAAGGGATGGTTTCTGTCCATTTATTTTGTCCCTTTGAATAGGCTATGCTGACCCGTTTCTACATATGCTTTGTGATTTTTTTATTTGAATATTGGGCATTTGACTTCTATAATGTGTTAACTTTTAAATCAGATTTTTTCTCTTGCCTAGAGTTACTATTATTGTTGTTGTTTAAGGCTGCAGTCTGTTTTGTGACTTTCAAGCTAATTTTGCAGACTATTCCTTGTCATATATGATCACTGAAGTCTTTTCTCCTTTGGCTCATGTTCAACTAATTTTTTAAAAGATTTTATTTATGTATTTGACAGAGAGAGAGACAGCAAGGAAGAGAACACAAGCAGGGGGAGTGCGAGAGGGAGAAGTAGGCTTCCTTTGAGCAGGGAGCCTGATGTAGGGCTCGATCCCAGGACACTGGGATCATGACCTGAGCCAAAGGCAGACACTTAACAGGGTCCCACCCAGGTACCCCTCAACTAATGTTTTGACAATGATTTATTTCAATGCCAGAAGTTCACCACACCTTTGCAGACTGGCTCTGTGAAAGGGCACTCATTCAAGACTTAGCTGGACTTGCTCTGAGATGAGAGATCAGTCTCCCCCCACCAAAACTTAAGGTCTTCTAAGGTCTTTTCTGAGTATGAGTCTTGCTTCATCATATATAGGCTTTCAAATTTCTAACACATATATGGTTGCTTTTGAATGTCCTAATTTCCCAAAAAATCTCATTCCAGCTCCTTTTTCAGGCCTTAGTCTCTTATATGTCTCCACCCATAATCTCTTGCCCTATGTCTGTGATTCTATAGGTTCCTTGGTGCTCCAAGGAAGGTAAAACAGAGATGAGCACCTTATATTAGTCCTTCAGCTATTCCCCCAGACAGGATAGAACAAATGTACACAAAAAATTGTAAATAAGGTGTTCTCTGTTCCCTCTAGTTTGAAGAGGATAAATGAGAAAGAAGCTGTTTCCATTTTAAATCTAATCCATCACCTCGAAGGAGAGGGCATGTGAAAAGAGTAAGTAAAACACCACAAAAATTTCCTACCATTTTGAAAATAGCTTTTCTTGACTGAATGTTTTCATGGTTGCTGCACATATTTAACTGTGTTGTATATTCTGGAAAAGTTGATTAGGACAGTTCTTGCTTTTTTTCTGTCCTTTGATGTTTTTGTTGGAGAAGAGGGCTTAGAACTTCTGAGTCCACCATTTTGCTGACATTAGTCAATACCTATAATGTTATACTGCATTGAAAACATCCACTCTCAACTCTTCTTCCAATTCCTTTTATGCTTTACACCCCTGGACAGTGGTCACTATAAGTACTGGTTATCTTGCCAAAGTGACAGAGAGGCAAAGCACCCTTGAACATGCCAGGCCCATACCAGTTTAGTTCCAGACAACTTGAAAGGCACCCCTGGTGTGGAGCATTACAGAACCTCCCAGCCCACACTAGCTTCAACTCCAATTATCCCATCAGGATCACCTCTGTGCAGAGTGCTCAGGGACCCTGATCCATGCCTATGTTGGCTCCAGTCATCGCTCCATGGTGCCCCTTGCATGGAGCACATTGGAACATAGCAATTTGCATTGGTCTAAACTCCAAACATCCCATCAGTGTACCACCTGTACACAGCACCCTGGGACTCCCAGCTGACAGTCCTGCTTAAGCCCCAGCTGCTCCACCTATATCTCTTCCACAGAGTACCCAAGGAAACCCCATCCATTGCTGTCTAAATTTCAGCCACCCCAAAAGTGTGTCCCTTGCGTGAAGCACTCAAAACCCCCCTGGCTTGCACCCATTTTGGCACAAGCCAGCATGCAAGGTTGCCATTTCCACAGAATTATACAAGATCTCCCAGCTTGCACCCAGTTCACCTTCAGCTGTCCAGACAGGGCACACTCTTTGTAGAGCCCTGGGAATACCCAAGCCCACACCCACTTCCATTCTGGTCATTCCACCAGGGTAGCTCCAGCATAGGGTGCCACCAAAACCCCAACCCATAAAAGCCACAGATCCAGTCAGTTATCCAAAGTCATCAAGCACACACATTCTACAAAGGGATATCCATACACATTCCTTCTAGTTTAGGAGTAGTTGTTCTATATAATTCGTAGGAACAAACACAGAAAATTAAGCAAAATGAGAACAAGACAAAGTGCCATAAAAAGAACTAAACGAAATGAAGATAAGCAACATACTTGATAAAAACCTCAAAGTAATAGTCATAAAGATGCTCACTGAACTGGAGAAAACAGGAAATAAAATCATTGAGAATTTCAACAAAAAAATTAGAAATAATAGAAAAGAACCACTCAGAGCTGAAAAATCCAATCACTGAAATGAAAAAATACACAAGAGGGAATAAACATTAAATTAAGGATGCAGAAGAATAAATTAGGGATCTGAAGGACAAGATAATGGAAAGCACACAAGCTGAACAGCAAAAAGAGAAAAGAAAAACAATTAAGAAAATATTTGGTTAAACAATATCTTGGTTAAACAATATCTTGGACAACATCAAGCAAATAAACACTTGCATTATAGAGATCCCAGAAGAAGAAGAGAAAGAAAGGGACAGAAAATATATTTGAAGAAATAGCTAGAATCATCTCTAGCCAAGGGAAGGAAACAGACATCCAGGCTGAAAGTACAGAAAAGTTCCAAACATGATAAATCCAAGGAGGCTGATACCATGACAAATAATAATTAAAATGTCAAAAATTAATAATGAGAAAAATTTAAAGCCAGCAAGAGAGTACCAACTACTTACATAAAAGAAAAACCCCATAAAGCTATCAGTGGATTTTTAAGCAAAAAATTTGCAGGTCAGAAGACAGTGTCATAATATATTTAAAGTGATGAAAGAAAAAAAAACTATATTCAAGAGTATTCTACCCAGCAAGGTTATCATTCAGATTTGAATGAAAGTTAACGAATTTCCCAGACAAACGAAAGTTAAAGGAGTTCATCACCACTAAACAGACCTTACAAGAAGTGTTAAAGGGATGGACATATTTAAGTGGAAAAAAAAAGGTCATAATATCTTTTTCATTTTTTAAATTTAAATTCAATTAGCCAACATATAGCAGATTATTATTTTCAGGTGTAGTTTTCAATAATTTATCAGTTGTGTGTAAGACACAAGTGCTTATCACATCACATGCCCTCCTTAATGCCCATCACCCAATTGTCCCATCCCCCACCCATCTCCCCTCCAGCAACCCTCAGTTTCTTTCTTATACTTAAGTGTGTCTCATGGTTTTTCTCCCTCTGATGAATTCCTATGCAGTTTTCCCTCCCTTCCTCTATAATCCTCTGTGCTGTTTCTTATATTCCACATATGAGTGAAAACATCTGATAATTTTCTTTCTTTGATTGACTTATTTCGCTCAGCATAATACCCTCCAGTTCCATCCATGTTGTAAATGGCATTAATCCTTTCTGTTAGCTGAGTAATGTTCCATTGTATATATACCACATCTTTTTCCATTCATGTGTTGAAGGACATCTCAACTCTTTCCAAAGTTTAGAAAAGGCCATAACTAAAAGTAAGAAAATTATGAAAGGAAAACATTTCATGAGAAAAAGTAAACATATAGTAAAGTTAGAAGAGCAATCACATACAAACCTAGTATGAAGGTTAAAAGACAAAAGTAGTAAAATCAGTTATATCTCAAAATTATTTCAGAGAAATTACAATATAAAAGTATGTAAAATATGACTCTATATATATAATGTTGAGGGGGCGTAAAAAAGAATTTCTTTTAGACGTGTTCAAACTTACATGACTGTCAACTTAATATAGACTGCTATATACTTAGGATGTTATATATGAATCTTATGATAACCACACTCCAAAACCTATAACATTTACACAGAAAATAAACAGAAAAAATACAAGCATAACACTACAGAAAGTCATCAATCACAAAAAAAAGAGATCAAGAGAAGTAAGGAACAGGAAAAAACTACATAACCAGAATGTAATTAACAAAATTGCAGTAAGTACATAGCCATATAATTACTTTAAATGTAGATGGCCTAAATATTCCAATAAAAAACATAGGGTGATGAAATGGATAAAATAACAATACCCATCTCTATGGCGCCTACAAGAAACTCACATCAGACCTAAAGACACATAAAGACTAAAAGTGAAATGATGGGAAAAGACATTTCATGCAAATGAAAGTTAAGAAAAGCCAGGGTAGCAATACTTATATCAGGCAAAATAGACTGTAAAACAAAGAGTGTAACATGAGACAAACAAGGGCACTATATACTGATAAAGGGATCAGTCCAAAAAGAGGATATAACACTTGCAAATATTTATGAGCTCAATATTGGAGTACCTAAATACATAAAGCATATATAAATATATATACATACATAAATACATAAAGCATAATATATAAATATATATTTTATTAATATTTATTGTATTTAAAAATGAAATATTTTATTTAAATAAAATTTATTTATTTTAATTAAATGTTTATTAAATATTTATTTCATTTTTATTAATTAAATATTAATTAAATATTGATTATTTTATTATTTATAGTAATATATATATTAGCAAAAAACCTAATAAGATCTTGTCATTGCAACATGAATGGAGCTAAGGGTATTACGTTAAGTGAAATAAATCATACTGAGAAGGACAAATACCATATGATTGTATTCATATGTAGAATCTAAGAAAATAAATGAATAAACAAACAAAAGTAGAGGCACACATAAATACAGAGAAAGCATGATGTCTGCCAGAGGGGAGCTGGATATGGGGATGGAAAACATGGGTGAAAAGGAGAGTGATACAGTTTTCTAGGTATGGAATGAAAGGCAGAGCATAAGGAGTATATTAAATGACATTGCAATAGCACTTTAACATGACAAATGATAGCTCCACTTGTGCTGAACATAGCATAATATAGCATAATATATAAACTTGTCATATCACTAGGTTGAGCACCTGAAACTAATGTAACATTGCTCATCAACTGCATTTCAATGAAAAAAAATTTAAGATAACATTATAGCAAGATCCTGAATGCATTTTTTCCCAAAGACACTATAAATCTAAATGGAACAATTCCTTCTGGGAAAAAAACAGAGAACTGGCTGAATAGCTACTCTCCAACAAAGAATAAAAGGGCCTTATTGAGAGAGACAGTTGAATCGGAGATGTGATGTCATTAAAACTTCCATCCCTGGAGTGGCAACCCGCAAAATGGAGGGATCTCATAAACAAGGAAATTCTCCCTGAGGAGTAGGTGGTTTGTGCTCTACATCAGGCACCACAAACCTCCAGACTGGCATTGGAAAGATGAGATCTCAATATATCTGGTTTGTCAAAACAATGGAGCATACCTTAGGAGAACCGTAGGGCTATAGGTAATTGAGATTCCACACTTAAAAGATTCACATGCAGATTCACTCACTCCAGGACCCAGCACAAAGGGGACAGTTTATTTTTAAATTTTTAAAAGATTTTATTTATTTTAGAGAGAGGGAAGGAGGGAGAGAGAGACCATGAGTGGAGGGGAAGAAGAAGAGGGAGAGAGAGAATCTCAAGCAGACTCCATGCTGAGTGTGAAGCCTGACTCTGGATCAATGCCAGGACCCTGAGATCATGACCTGAGTCCAAACCAGGAGTTAGATGCTTAACCAAGTGCACCACTCGGGTGCCTCCAAAAGGAGCAGTTTAAAAAGAAGCTAGATCACAAGTGAAGGAGATTCATTTGCTAATCTTAATCCATTTCCCAGAGGATCAAAGGCCTGTTGAGACTCTTTCCAGGGACAGAGGTACTAACAAATGCCATTTTTATGCTCTTCCTCTACCTTGTTAGCACTGGTGCTAGCAAGTACAATTTTTTTCACTCTTATCCCTACCTTCTAATGCCTGCCACTCCACACCACTCCTGCAGCACTGTCAGAGAATGCTGACAAGCACCCTATCCCTCTGTGCCACTCCTTGCAGTAGATGAACACTTCACCCCTCCCCCTGCATAGTTCCCTAAAGGAAGTGGGTATATACAGCACATACAGAGGATGTCCCTTGAGTATTGGACTCTGGTTGCCAGGGGAGCTGTGTTTCTGGGCACAGGGGTTCTGAAACAATTGAATAGACAATTGAGAGACAACTAAGAACTAAGACAAGGACAAATAAAAATGTTCATATCCTACAAAGGGCCAACATTAAAAACTATGAGAGACAGTTGTCTTGCCTAACAAACAGAGTCAAGCAAAATGAGAAAACACAGGATTTGTCCCAAATGAAAGAACAAGATAAAACCCCAGGAAAAAACCTTAATAAAGCAGAGAAAAGGAATTTACCTCATGAAGAGTTTAAAGTAATGGTCATAAAAAGGCTTCCCAGACATGAGAGATGAATGAATGAATACAGTGAGAACTTCAGCAAAATATAAAAAAATATAAAAGTTATCAACAAGAAGACATGCAACAGAAAACTACATTACCTGATCTAAAAAATTTTGGAGTTTCAAGAGCAGACAAATGAAGTAAAAAAAAAATCAGTGATCTGAATGTCAGAGCAATGGAACTCACCAAAACAGAACAGTAGAAAGTAAAAAGAATTTTAAAAAATTAAAGATATAGTAACAGACCTATGGGAGAACACTAAGCAGAATAATTCACATTATTGGGGCCTCGGGAGGACAAGGGAAAAAGAAGCAGAAAAATTATTTGAGGAAATCAGGGTGCCTGGGTGGCTCAGTTGGTTAAACATCTGCCTTCAGCTCAGGTCATGATCCCAGGGTCCTGGGATCGAGGCCCGCATTGGGCTCCCTGCTCAACAGAGAGTCTGCTTCTCTCTCTACCTCTCACCTTGCTCTCAGGCTCTCTCTCTTTCTTTCTCTCTCAAATAAATAAAGTCTTTTTTAAAAAAAGAAAAAAGAAAAAAATATTTGAGGAAATAATGGCTGAAAACTTCCCAAACCTGTGGAAGTAAGGAGACATGGAAATCCAGGAATCTCCAAAATCCTCCAAATCCAGAATTCCAAACAAAATGAACCCAAAGAGATCCACATCAACACACATTATAATATGTGTCAAATATAAAGAGATAACATTAAAAGCAGCAAGAGAGGCAGTTGCCACCTTTGGGTCTGCCTGCTCTCCCAACTTGAGAGTATACTGTCCTTAATCAAACTGTTTGCTTCTTTCACTTTGGGCACTTGATCTCTAATTTCTTATTGTGTCCATGCAAAGAGCTGAGACACAACCCTTTTCATGCTGCCATCTTTTGGTGCTGTGACTTAAATCGCTTTGCCTCTGACTCTGCTTGTTTGCCTCCTCTAGAGGACAACAGTTTGAATTACCCCTTTCTTGGTGGTTCCTGTCTCCACAACCACTTCAAAGTTGTATTCCTAGAGGACCATCACCTTCAAGGAATGTCCTCCCAACCTCCCCCATCTATCCCATGCTTTCTTGAGAGTGTTTTAACTCATTCTTTTAACTCTCTTCTTTATTACTGCTGGGGACCACTACTCTGTGTCTCTCACCTCACCATCTCAAGGTTCCTATCACGCATTTCCTTGTTGCATCTGTGCTGGCTGCTGGAGTCCAGCTTCAGCAGGTCCAGGGTTCCCAAAGGATGGATGGTGTTGGTGAAAGGAATGAGAGAGCCAAGCAGTTCTTTCTGATCACCAAGCAGGCATCTCTAACTCTGCTGGTCTCAGTAGCTTTATTTATAGATAGTAAGATGAATAATACTTGAACAGAACATGATTTTTTGAAGTTGATTGACTCCTGTGATATAGTACTTTGATCAATGAAAACATTCTTTACATGTTCTCCTCAGCTTGGTCTTTACACTTAATGTCTGCCCCCTATAGATTGGGGCAGAGACAGATCATCTCTCTTAAATGACATTGAAATGGCTTCTTCAGCCAAACAGGACAAATGGGTCTCATACAGTGCAAGTGGGTCATGCTTTTGTTCTTAGAAACAAGTTAAATGGAAATTCCACAGTAATAGAGTTACAAGTTAAAGACAGTAACCATTACTATGTATTAGAATCATCTATCTTTGTTAAACTTATATGAAGAAGGCACTAGTTATATAGTTCAAGCATAGTCTAACATAAGTGAATCATACGTCACACTATCTAGCACATTAATCACAGAAGCAAGGAGTGCAGAAGTGAGGGAAATAGTGATAATTATGGAGGTAGGGCCTAAGCTGTTCGCATAAGCTATTTCTTTGTAACTGAGTGCGCAGGCACTATAGGGGTCCTGTTCTGGCTATTCTTTGAATAAGTGGCAATATTCATGGAAAGCAGACCTTACAGAGGGTACCATGCCCTCTCATTAATCAGTAAAGGAACATGTAGTAATTTATGTCCTGCTCTGACTCGTGTATCATTAGATAAGGCTCCTTTTCTTCAGGCTGAACTAATGCCTAGGTCCCAGGCCTGGTGGTGTCTTAAAGTGTTTCTCTCTGGTCTACAAGAGCTCCATGAGAAAACGCCGGGAGAGAGGGTCACAGAGATAGAATCTAGGGTCCTTGCTGTGGGGCTAAGGGTCTGATTCTCCTCATATACTATCATACGAGTAATCTCGGTCTGGTGTGGAGTGCCTTAGGGCCTAATCATAAGCAACAGGCTTATTCCTAGGAGAGAAGTCAGAAGCGGTGGAAGGAGATACCAGGTTCGCTCTGTATTGCAGGAGCTGTGCAAATGCTGCCATTTCCACGCTGTGAATGTGTCATCCAGTGAGGCCCATGCGGCTCCTAGCAGCTGGCCATCACCATCTTCACTATAGTCCTTTTTTGGCTGAAGCCTCTGACCCTCAGCAGCCTGACCTTCTTCTTCTAGCCTATCTTTTAACACACAATATTCAGTGCCACAGATTTTCCCATGGCTTTCTTTGCATTTGTCAAAGGGACTCCCTATCAAGAGATGCTGAGTCCCTCTGTGTAGAGGAAACTCAGAAGGCACTGGGACTGCCCAAACCATCTTCTCCATCCTCTATTCCTCCCTCTGCCCCTCCTTCCAGGCCAGTTGGTTTGTATCCACATCTCCCAACCTGTGACCCTTGCCCTTCTTGTCTTCCATATCCAGGGGCTTCCCTCCCTAAGCTGCATCCCCTGGTTGAAGTGGTCAAGGAGTTTGGCCTTCAGGTTACTCAAAAACCTTTCTCTTTCTCTGATTGACTTATTTCACTCAGCATAATACCCTCCAGTTCCATCCATGTCATTGCAAACGGCAAGATTTCGTTTCTTTTAATAGCTGCATAGTATTTCATTGTATATGAAAACACATGGAAAAACCTTCATCGCTGGTCTGATCAATGATTTCTTGAATATGATATCAAAAGCACGAGCAACAAAAGCAAATATAGACAAGTGTTACATTTACATTTATTGAAATGGGATTTTAAACTTTCATATCTTTTGATCTGTTTATATCTTTTAAAAAGTTAATTATTTGTAAAATGAAAAAAAAACCTTTCTCTTTAAGAGTTGAACAGATTAAACAAGACCTGGGAAAGTTTTCTGGTAACCCAGATGGTTACATAGAGGCCTTCTAGCATTTGACCTTGGCCTATGATCTATCTTGGATAGATGTGATGATCAATTTATGACACTCTTTCAGAGTCCAAGAAAGGAAAAATGTTCCTAAGGAAGCCAGGGATTATGCTAATAGTCTTCACCTTTCTGATACCAAATACCCAATAGAAAAGACTGCTGTCCTTCCCATAGATCCAGAATGGGATTATAATCAACCTTTGGAGAGATGAGAATGAGCTACTTTCTGTGTTAAAGCAGTGTTAAAAGTCAGGTGACAAAAATCCATCAGCTACTTTAAGACAGCTGCAGTCAGACAGGAGCCAAATGAGAACCAAACCACCTTTCTGTAAAGACTCAAAGAGGCTGTGACTAAATATACTAACCTTGGTCTCTAGTCTTTTGAGGTACAGATAATACTAAGAGACAAATTCTTTTCTTAGTCTGCTTCAGCTATCAGGTGGAAGCTGCAAAAACTGGTAAGAGAATCAGGCAACACTCTTGAAGAATTCCTTTCAGCAGCAACTACTGTCTTTTGTAACAGTAACCAAAAGGGAGAGTCCAAGGCTCTGGAGAAGGAACAAAGGAAGGAGGTAAGGCAGGCCCAATTGCTAGTGGACCCACACGACCAAGCCCACGCAAGGATATCCAAATCTATCCTGAAAAGAGATCAGGAAAATGCCTGATCTGTAGGACTAGTCACTGGGTGTGAGAATGCCCTATTAAGGACAAACCCCCCGAAAAAACCCTGTCTTAAATGTCAGCCGACAGGACATTGGGCAGTTAACTGTCCCCAAGGTCAAAGGACTCTGGGTTCAGAAACTGATGCCCTGCTGGTGGTGATAGATGAAGGGGCCCTCTGATCCAGTCCCCACCCCCGCCAGAAGTAACCATCAATGGACTGGCGTCATGTATAAAGATGGACATAACAGGTAGAACAACAACTTTCCTTTTGGATACTGGGGCCACTTACTTTGTCCTGACCTCCTTCTCTGGGATTAAGACTCTTGAAAAATGATGGAAGTATCCAGCAAACTAATAACTAAGCCTTTCACCCCTCTCTTTTGTTGCCTATGGGAAGATTACATCTCTTCCCACTCCTTCTGGATTATGCTAGAGTGCCCTTGTCTCCTAGTGGGAAGAGGTGTATTAAACGAACTAGGAGCTTGGTTCATTCTGGGAGGAACCACAGCTACCAGAGTACCCCCACAACTCCTACTAATTGAAGAAATTCTGAGTGTTGGGCTGGCAGGAGATGGAAGCTATACAAAATGAAAACCCGTCCAAGATGGCGGAC
>LNAC01001934.1:2067-69512 GCA_002007465.1 Ailurus styani
GGAGCATCTTGTTCATACGATAACGAATGAGCGATTCCACAGCCTGTTGCTTGCTCATCGATCCACGCTTGAATTCTGCGATAATCCTGGCTGGTGATAGCACTGCAACAGGCTTAATAGGAGGGCGCTTTGTCCCGGGGTTAGGCTTGCTTTGTGGTGCAGCAGTAACGCTAGGCTTACTACTAGAGACATTAGCACGGTCCGAGTTGACACTAGGACGCCCAACGCTGGTGGAGCCGCCGCCTCCTCCACCCATACTGGTCTCCCCAAAGCTCCTTCGATCAGCAGCATCACCATATGTCGGGGCCCTCACGCTATCCCTGGACAGACCGGCAAAACTGGCACGAGATGAACTGCCCCTATCCGAGCTTGTGGGAGCAGCCATGCTTCCACGGGACGCGCTGATCCTCGAGGCGCTTGCGACCTCTGGTACACTTCGTCGTGATCCACTGGCTGATGCGCCGTACTCATCCCTAACGGATGACGTGCTACCACTACCGGCACTTCTAGTAACAGAAGGCCTTATAGGCGAGGGTGACGTCGCATTCTCAACGGGAGACCCCTCACTGATGTCCTCAGATGAAGATATTTCCATCACTCCACCACCAGTCATGCCCATACGGGGGGAAGTTAGTGCAGGTATCCTGCTGGCGGGCACGTCATCATCCACCAAACCAACATCCTCCTCAGGAGTGGTGTAACCGTCTTCGATATCCATAATGGCACCCAATAGTCAAAGTCCGATTGAACCCCTCAAGAAATTTCTGTATCAGTTATGAACGATTTTGGTAATCATAGTACATTGCTGTGGTGTTTGAACATTTAGGATACGATCATGAACATTGGATATGGTAAAAGTGCAATTACCACATCATATTATATCTATAAGGCACAGCTCATGAGACGGAAGTCATAAGAACAATGTTGTGGATATCAATAGCCGGTCAGCTAAACACCCACAATGGATACAGATAACGAGGTGTAACTACTACATAACTATACGTATATCCTCACATTTCAATTGCATCTGCGTCGAAGAATAAGATTAATCGCACAGCAATGACGACCAGACAACCTTGCGTATACACATCGGTCCGCTAGCAATGGAAGCACAATATGAGGTTCCTTGGAAATTTATACACTCCATAAAGTCGCTATATATCTTTAAGAATGCGGTGTATGGGATATGGCGGCCTCTGAGGTTATATCGTATCCCCATTTGTGCACTTTCCAAACGGACTGGATCAAGTCATTTTGAAGTAGCCCGTGCCTGACCTTTTTAATGGACTAAATTAATTGAGCGTACCTGGAGAAACCTCCGCCTGTGGTTGCTCACAGTCAAGGGTCGAGACTGTTTATTCCACTACGTACTAACGTGACCCTTGTCATCCAGTATGATTGGAATCAGGGCGTATCGCATCACACGTGGCTTGACAAGCCACCTGAAATGTGGAAAAAATCGCATTTGTCATAATGCTCTCCGCAGCTCCAAACGTGGATACGTCCATTTCCAACGTGCACAGACCCACGACTTCGAGCTACCCATCGACACGATGCCAAAGGACATCGACGCCCTCATGAAAACTGACCCCAAGAAGATGGACTATTTCGGCAGCTACTGGTACTGGAGAATCAGGGGAGAGTCCACACTCATGGACGCCGACTCCCTGCCTCAGAAGTCCTACAAACAGCTGGCTGTTGATCTAGGAATGCAAGTTGTCAACGAGCCTTCGGAACACATGTTGGGTCTTCTTGAGCTCTACGAGTACCTGAAGACATCGCCGTTCGTGGGACCGTTCGGGACGATTAAGAACCCTGTGCTCGTTCCGAGTGTGCTAACCGAGAGGTATGTTATGTGTGCATGCATTATATGATGGTCCACCTGTTTAGTCCGGTTATATCATTGTTTAATCGCTGTGAACTATGCGTGTTTTGCTGATTGCTTGACTTTTGGGTCATAACGCTTTTACAGAGTTGTCGGCTGTACCGGCGGAGCCGGGGAGCATGAACACGTCCCCCTTTGGTTCCGTTGCCGTGAGGGCTTTTTATATCGCTGTGGTGAATGCGATCAGATATTCATGCTTGTGAGGGTTATTTATTCCTTGCCAGATGGCGAAGACCCCTTCCCAGTCGACCCGGATATAGATGATGTCTTCAATAAGGATATTCTTGCCAAAGGCCACATGATGTGGAACTCAGGAGATTACCTCAGGTGGCCGGTCGGAAACGCGACCTACAAACAGCTGTTCTTGCAAGGTTAGCTGGCCTGTTAATAGTGATAACTTTGCTCAGGTAAATGGGGAAATCCAATTCCGGAGATCACTGTGACTGCTACCGGCAAGGCCGATCAGACCGACCCGAACTGTCTGGACAGTTTCCGGCCTCAATGATCAGAGGCACGCTCACTTACAATAAACGTTATGTCGCACGTAATTTAGATGCTAAACCCAGCATTTTTGCCTTACACATCGTCAGGTGTTGCCCCCAAGAAGGTAAGGGGGACACCATATTCCGTTACTAAAACTTCCGTGGCGAAGGATACAAGCAATTAAACATTTCTGAAAGTAATAGGCGTATCTGAGCCTTTGTAAAAATGTTGCAATTATATAGTTGACGACTACGGTAATTACACGGATAGGGGGAAATCAAACAGAATGTCGTTCTTCCAACATCTCAAGGAGCTACCGCCAGACGCCAATTTCGGTATGGTGGAAGCGGCCAATTCAGATACACATCCGAAGAAGCTTGACCTCTGTATCGGTGTATATAGAAACGAGGAGGGGCGACCACAGCTCTTCAGGTAGGTGTTGCGAGGTGTCAATCCAAAACACGTTCAGGGCGGTCAGAATGGCCAAGCAGCAGATGGCACTCGATGATGAAGAAATGGAGGAATACCTACCTCTCCAGGGCCATGAGGAATTTGCCCGAGAGGCGTGCGACCTATTATTCCTGGCGGAAGACAACCAGGAAAAGTATGACAAACAACGCGAACGGATTTGTTCATACCACTGCGCATCTGCTACAAATGCCCTCTATATGGCAATGGCTATCTGCAAGAAGAATATCCCCTATGTAAAGGTGAGTTAAATATGATCGTTGTTGTTTCTATATTCTTCGGTGTGTCTACAAAACATTCATAGAAGTTCATTTTATAATCGAATGCAGAAAGCGTATGCCAGCAACCCGTGCTGGTCGAACTACGTAGGGTTGTCCATAACAGCAGGCCTCGACTTTGAGATGTACCCTTACATCAGCAATATGGAGAAAGGGATTTATTTTAAAGAGATGATCGAGGCCTTCAAGACATACGATAAGGGGTCCGTCATCATATTGCAGGCGTGCTGCCACAATCCGACGGGGTTTGATCTGACACCGGAACAGTGGGTGCAGGTGCGCGATGTCATGATCGAACGGGAACTGATTCCACTGCTGGACATTGCCTACCAAGGACTTGGGAGTGGCGACATAAAGCTGGATTCGATATCGATGCGGATCTTCCTTGAAAAGGACATGGACTTTTTTGTAGCACAATCCTTTTCGAAGAACATGGGTTTATATTCCGCCAGGGTTGGCGTGCTGCATTGTGTACGTTTTACATACGAAGTAGATATTTATTGTACAGGTATGCAAGTCAGAATATATCGAAAACAAACACGTGATTCTCCGGAACCTGACCCTTCTCAGCCGAGGCATATCAGGTTCGCCAACAAGGCACGGAGCTGAGGTCGCCTACCGAATACTATCGGAGCCGTCATTGAGAAAAATATGGATAGAAGAGCTTAAGTACATGACAGAAAGGCTGATCAGCCTCAAAATGGAACTCCGTAAACGGCTGGAAGCAAAGAAGGTAAAGGGGAAATGGAATCACCTCACCAATCAGATCGGAATGTTCGCGTACCTCGGCCTTCCTGTGGAAGCCGTGAAGCGGCTGCAGAAGGAATTCCACATTTATATGTTGCAGGATTCCCGCATGTCAATAGCAGGACTTAACGCGCACAACATGGACTACTTTGTTGACGCACTGTGCAGTGTGCTGGGACAGAAGAAATAGACACAAAATAATGTCATATAAGAATGCACTTAAGAGACAACACTGGAATATATTGAAGGAGGAACTCTGTGAGTTCTTCCGGATGCATTCTAGGTCTACTGAGGCGACGTTAAACGTGCTCCAATGGCCGAAGTTCGTCCAGAAGGAACACCTCTTGGCAAGTTCACTTGTTCCGGCGCTGATCACTGCACATGGCCACTCACGGAAGATCTGCATTAAAAGGGATGATATATTCCCGCTGGCCTTCGATGAGGAGCATGGGCACCTCAGCCACCTATTCAGCGGAAGGCTCTACAACCTCTGTCTAGGCAATGAGGTCGAGAGGTGTGTAGTATCGCAGGTACAGGTGGATCCAGTTGAGAAGTTCATATACTTCGTCAAGTTCAATCGCCACGTAGAGGGTCAGATCAGCGAGGTGGAAATCCCTTGCAGCGTGGTCGGCCTCCTCGCATCACCAGCATACCTTAAAGGTAATCTAATATTGTTCGTATTTTGAACATATAGTTGAGTATATCTCACGTAGCCTGTTGTATGCATTCAATACTTTCAATAAGTGTAACTACTGTTCGTAATGTGACATATATACCGACCCTTAGTTCATCGTTATTCCAAACCTCATTGATACATGATTACAGGTTACCATGTCCAGCTAATGATGCCGACTATAAGGTGTGAAGTTGCAGGGAAAACGGTACCTCCTCCTTTCCAAATCGATGTATCTAAGCTGGACTACAAGGAACCCTTCAACTCCATAATGCTGAAGGATATCGCACATCTCCTGCCGGATGATGAAAGTGTGCTGTTCCATCGATCGTACGATCCAGAGAACCAGGAAGTTGTCTGCACCTATCAGACGGGAACTTTGCCAGAACAGCCGCTGCCACCAGACTACGTTGATCCCAACTTCTTAAACAAAAAAGGGAAGCGTATACATCTAACATACAAGGGTTTCTACCCAAAACAGTGACACATAACGGCCGAACGGAGTTGTAAAAACTGCTGGACATGCCTTATTTCCCTCACATATCTATACTATGTGTTGAATATCGACTTTCTAGCTGGATTCTGTGAAGTGTTCCGTCATTAAATGATTACAACTTAAGCAAAGCTTTCACGAAAAACCGTATTCGAGGGATGACATACAGGCTACCCATTAGGAGTATTATTCATCTGTTTACAATGATGATACCACTTTGCAGTGGGCAATGATGACCTTTGCACTTGGCGCTCCATGGGAACTGCCCACGGCCTCGATAGCCTGAACTACATCCATGCCGTTGACTACCTTTCCAAAGACTACATGCTTGCCGTCAAGCCAATGGGTCCTCGTGGTAGTAATGAAAAACTGGCTCCCATTGGTGTCGGGGCCGCTGTTAGCCATGGAAACAACGCCAGGACCGTCATGCTTAAGCGTGAAGTCCTCATCTTTGAATTTACGCCCATAAATGCTGATGCTACCGGTACCGTTCCGATTGACAATGTCACCGCCCTGAGAAATTGTGCATAGGATTAAATGTAAAACCAAATGTTACATTAATATTTCAACTACCTAAGTGGCCAAATCAAGGCTTATATACACAACGTAGTGTGAGACATGCTTTTAATCCATGATGGTCATGAAATAGTTCTTAAAATACAATGTGAATAGGCACCGTACCTGGATCATGAAGTTCGGAATGATGCGGTGGAAGGGAATGCCTTGATAGCTGTAAGTCGTGCCATTCATATCGAATCCCCTGCACAATCCAGCGAAGTTGGCAACCGTTTTAGGTGCCTCCGTGCCGTATAGAGCTATGGCGATGTTGCCGATGTTAGCACCATCCTTCTCGATGTCCAAAACGGCATATTCGGTGGGCACGGCGTCGCCTGAGACCATACCCATGCAAAGGGTCACAAAAGTAGCTATAACATTAATTATGTGTCTCATTTTGGACGAACTGTTAATGATACAGTGAGCTGAGGATGGACTCCTTGGTGTACCCGACGCCCAATGGGACAATTGGAATACATACACACCAGCATTACGACGAGAACCAAGCCTAACTAACTCTAAACATGTCCCATATAAGGATGTAGCGTAGCTGCAAGGAATTCTGAGATAAGTAATGCCAATAAAGTATGGTTTCAAACATATACGGAATTAATCTGACGCACAGTTATTAATGATTCCATCGAAGAGTTAAAATCCAAATATATAACAAGGTTATATAAATATCATGAAAGCTAGTCTTATATTTAAAAAACTGGCGACTATAACAAGAATCACATGATATCGTATGGACGTTAAAGGGCTTTCTTATGACAACAAAACGATAAACACATACAATATGTCCTTTATAAAATAACGTTACGTTGATATCGGCATGATAACATGGTTCTAATGTGTGATTACCAGAATCCTGTAACGCATCATTCACCGTTATGGTGGGATGGATGAGGCGTAATAACGTGAGTGGAAGGCCATTCTCATCATAAAATACAGAAGTGCTATATGAGTGGTGGCTTCTTTCTACATGCTTTTCGTATTAATGTGTTAGCCGCCACATATTGACACAGGCCTTTGGGATCCCCACGAGCACGAATACAGGAAGCGTCGCTTTTAATGTTTTATCAACACTATCGGTAGACGTACAAAGGCATACTGCCACCTATTTATATGTATTAGAGAATTCCCATCGATTCCAAGCAAAATGGTTTCTGATATGAAACCACACTTCAGCGAGGTCGGACGCCAGTTTGTCCAGATGTACTACCAGCTGATGGAAAATGACAGGTTAGCATACATGCTGTAACGTGTAATCAATAATTCCCCATGGTTGTGTGTGGCAGCGTCATGTTTTTTGTAGGAAAAACCTGGCCACCTTCTACAACGATCAAAGCATCATGACCTTTGAAAATCAAATGTTCCAGGGACAGCAGCAGATCATGGAGAAGCTCCTGGCTAACCCGTCGTCGAGGTACTCCATCCTCACCTGCGACTGTCAACCATCCCCCAATAACGGCGTGGTCGTCTTCACAATGGGCGACGTTTCCCTGGACAATAGCCCTCCCATGAAGTTCTCCCACATAGTCCAGCTTTTCCCCAACGGAAACAGCTATTTCGTGCTTAACGACGTCTTCAGGCTGTGCATAGGCTAAGACGATGCAGGGGACAGAGGCGCAGGAACCTCCCAGCAGGGGACTACCGTTAACTTTGAGGAACAAACCAAGTGATACCCGATATTATACACATAATAGGGGTATCACTATGGATGGACGGTCTACAGGCATTGGTTAATTCGCACACACAACAAGGGTGTGTTGCCAGTATGAGTGAGAGTATCAGGCGCTGGATATATAACAAGCAGTGCTGGAACGTCGTCGAATTGTTATATCTTGTTATACCTCTTAGTAATTTCCATTTTAATGTTTTGTGAAGATTGGCTAGTGGATCGTGAGATGTACTATGGGGAAATTTTTTCCGTGGGTGAGTTGAATTATTAGACACACACTTGCTGCTGTTATTCCACGTTAGTGATATTAGGAAATACCGTATCTGAGACCTTGCATGCTCCATTATGTCTAACACGACCTAAAGCAAGCTTACACATCTGACCTCGTTGAGGAGTATAGAGCGTCAAAATGAAGATACGCGGCGCTGCCACGGGCGTAGTGGCTTTCTGTACATCCATCGCGCTAATATTTGTGTGTGAAGCTGTTCACGCGACGGATAATCTGACGCCTAGGGATGTCCTCAAGCGGGTCGATATCGTTGACGAAAATCAGAATTACAGTATGTTTAATGTCTCGTAGTAGTACACATCGCTCTCAGATGAGGTTGTTTTTGATGTCGCTATCACACCAGGTACGTGAACACGTTGCACAGTGACATGAATGTAGAGGACACGCAACACCAGGCCCAGCCTTTCTGCGCTAGGCTTATCACTACGCTGTGGCTCTCCGACGAAGACATCAGCCAGGCGTCCAATTCGGCGGCCCTGTTCGACATTCTCAAGAGAAAGTTTGCTGCAAGGACCGATTCGTCGGACCTGGAACAGCATTTCGGTCTTTTAAGACAACTCTCCGCATTGGGTTACCTGGTTTCACAGGGCTCGATGCAGATCGTAGAGAACAACGTACAAAATGAAACCAAGAACATTCGCTTCAACAAGAGGCTGTCAGTCACAGTGGTGGACAGGCAGGCATGGAACCAGCTGGCTTCATCCACCGACGAGTGTTCACTGACCATCTCTGAAGGTGCCTGCAGTGAGACTGACGAGGCTGAAACCGTGGAACTCGAGACTGATTCCGAGTCGGCACAATATGAAAGTATTGCCTTCCCAACCGTCATTGATAATGGGCATGGCGTGGATAATGCTCCGACCCCTGCCAGTGTGGAGGATGCACCACCTGTCGACGAGACACATAGGCAGGAAGAGCATGCAACGTTGACGTCGACAGATTCATTATCAAGCGAGTCGTCTAGTAGTGATACTACCTCGACCACCGATACCACGAGCGAGTCCACATCGACAGATTCATTATCAAATGAGTCGTCTAGTAGTGATACTACCTCGACCACCGATACCACAAGTGACTCTGGTACAACATCCAGTGACACGACATCCACCAGTGGATCTGGTTCAACATGGTCTGATACGACTTCGACAATGAGTGGGTCAACAGATTCATCTTTTGGACGTACCCAGGCTGACGAAGATGTTACCAAAACCGTAACAGAAAGAACCGAACATGACAATGTAGAGTCCGCGGAGGTAGAACAGAGAGATAGAATTCGGATAGAAGGTGAAACTGAGGGAGAAACGCACGCTCCCGTTGATACCATGGTTGGTGAGACCGAGGGTGAAAATCACGGTCAAGTCGTCGCTGCCGGCAATGCAGCCGAAGAAGGTGAGAAAGGCACAGAAGAAAAGGTGGAGGAAAAGCCCAAACACGTTTACACTCCACTGACTGAGGCCGAAGAAACCAAGATGATGGACTTATTTATCCCCCTTGACATACAGGATAATCCTGCTGACCATGTACATGCAGTGATGGTGAGAATCAAGGCACATGTGCTTTCAAACACCGGAACGGGCCACAGAGACGTTGATACACATGCCGTGGTATTAATCCCGGAAGGTGCATTTAAGGCATGTGAATCGGGGGATTACAGCAACTGTCTCTTTACCATCAAGGATAAGTTATTCGACCGTTACGAATCCGAAGCGTCAAAACGATTCGTCAGAGGAAGGTTCATATCCCTTCTTCAGAGCCTCATGCTGCAGTACAACGTATATGTTAAGCATATTGAAAGAAACGCAAACGGTATGTTCGAGCTTTTTGTTTACCTGACCGCGTATACCACCAAATTCGTGAACTTCCCTGCCTGGAATAAAATCATGGGAGCTGCGCACTCCACAGACCACCGCATCGAACTTGGCATGTCATTTTCACCTGACAAGTTCGAGAAACCCGGCGACGCAAAGTTGGTATACCTTGGTATGGGATACAATTGTGTCAAATACGAAAACAAATTCTTGAAGGAATATCCCGAATTGGAGTTGGGAGATACCTTTTTGCAAAAGGGTAGCATGGAAACTGATTTTGCCGTTAAATGGCCAGATAAGTCTACGGGCAAATCAACACCAAACCCCCCCCAGGAGGAACATAAACCCGAGTCCAGGGAAGACATGCACCGAATGGTGTCTGCATACGAGCGTGCATTGCTCCAGGTACCGAAGGAAATTAACGGATATCAGCTGGTCTTCAAGGATATTGAAAAATATCCGGAGCTCCAGCGTATTTGGAAAATGGGACTGGTAACAATAGGTCTTATGAAGGAAAGTGATGAGTTGAAAGATTTCCTCGAGAAGCACACATTCACATATGATCGATTGAAGGATCTCTTCAATTTCACATATGGTATCATTGCCTTGAACAACTATGCGGATTGCAAGGAGTTCTATGAAAGCGCTAAGATCCCAAGAGAAGCTGTTGAAACTAGTTTAACCATGGTACAAAACGTTTTCAGAGCCAACACTGGAACGAACATCACCAGGTTGCCACCCGTCGTGAAAAAGATGGCACATACGTGCCCTGTGAAGGACATGATCATATCACTGTCAACTGATGATCTGATAGACCGTATGCAAATAATGATGGGATCTTGGATGGAGGCATTTGCACACGATGTCCTGCCGGAAAGTGATTTCCATCTTGCAGCGCTGTGCTCAGCTTCAGCTATCTTTGTCCAGCAGTGGAGGTACCTTCAACGTTTCCAAGGCTATCACGAAGAGGGGATAGCATGGGCACTACTGCTACAGTCCTTCTCCAAAATGGGTCAAAGTGCTAATGAGGATCCTGAAGTAAGGAATAAATTTAAGAAGCTGATTAACAGCACGGCTGCTAAGGTCTGTAGGAAGTACATCAACCAGGCTGGAACCATAGCTAGCAGTCCTTACAAGGGTATAACGCGCAACTATGAACCCAAGTCCCTCGGTGGAGCCATCGGTAATGTCCTAGACCTGAATATGGAATCTACTCCTTCCGAAATAGTCTCATCCCTGCAGGCCTACTTCACCACTGCCAACAAAAAGGACCGTATCGGAAATGCCATTGGTGTGTGTATGTCACTTCAGATCTTGGACAGGATGCACAAATGTCTATCTGTAGAAAATTCGAGTGACTACGCCCTGTACAAACTCAATTTGCTTACACAGGATGCCGCACATATTTTGGAGAGCCTAACCTCCGCAAATATCCAAGTAAAGGGCAAGGCAAACGAGATGACCAACTTCATTTACAGGTCATGTGATCCTAGAGAACCTGTGGTTGAAGAGGTTATTGACAAACTGTTCAAGCTCTTCTCCAATGAAGCCCATGGGATCATCATGGGCGTTCTAGAGAAGAGGCACTACCACCACCCCAAGGTTGGTAAATTCGGAGAAATTGTTGAAGAAATAAATGAGTTGGATCTTGCAGGCAGTGACTATGTCGAACTTGAGGATAGTGAGACCCTCTCCCAGGCTCTTATGGCGTCAGATACGGACAGTACCGTGCCTTCTGACATGTCATCAACATCTTTCCTTGAGCTTCACGATATGCCGAAGGAATCAGAATTTGTTGGCGACTACGAGGAAGTAAATGAAGAATCACCAATGTTCAGCGCCGATGGTAGCTCAGGTAAATCCTATCATCATAAGACCGAGCAGCACCAGCAACATGGTGCGACACTATATGACAAAATTATTAGCAAATATATGCCAAAGGGAATAGCAGACCCAGCGGATATGAGAACTGTCACGTTTGACTTCAGGATGGTCCCTAAGTTCGGACCTGCGGATACCATTAAATCTATAATGGTCCCTCTTTCATTCCACAAAAAGGAAGTGGAATATCTGTCCCTCCTGAAAACCATGGAATTCCTCTATGTGCTAATTCGCAAGGTGGAAGAACGAATTAAGGAACTGAAACGTCACATGCCAATCCATGATATGCTGCAGCATGTACGCACCTTATCCCAACTTCAGGACAAGGATCATGTCACCCTGTCAGTGGATAAGCACATCGTCAACATCAACCGCCAGTTGAACGATTTCAAGAAACTTATCACTGTACTTAGTGAAATGCCACATGATGGTTTCTACTTCGAGCATGTGGACGGCAGAGAACTCTCCCGCCATGACATAGGAAATATCACGGCCGAAGCAATCAAAAATGTTGTACACAAGCCTCAGGTCATGGTTATGCAGATCATCGACCCCGTTCATATTGTAGACAATGACGAACTGTTTCACCACTGAGAAGAAACTTTGAAAGGCGGATGGTTCGTGAAAAGGGATCCGGTTACACTGCGGAATATTCACATATGCCATCTGCTGGTTTAATCACCTTGTATGGTGCCGCCAATGTAGTTCTGCTGTGCAGCACTACTGCCGTTACACCCGAAAGGGATTCAACCATCCCACGAAAACCGTTAAAACTTTAATTTGAATCGCTATACTTATGATGCATGGTCTCACCATTGTTACTTAAGTTTCATTTGGAAACTATACTCTCTAGATGTATATGATTTTGAAAAGGTACTTCAACCACTACATATTTTATCGATACACGTAGTAACGAGTGTTTCATTATATTTTAAGACAGTGGTCTACAAGAACACTACACAGCTACATACTATTGTACATTTGGTCTATGACCGGTGTTTGATAGGTCACTCGCAGCGCCTTCACCATATCCGCCATGAGAAGCTCTGTGTCTTCGCATGGCTCGGTGGACTTCATAAGCTGGCGGATATACAGTTTGGCAATAGGAGATGTCCGCCACATGAAGTGGTACAGTGACGTGACGTACGGAGTAGTATAGAGCGAATCCAATGGAATATACGATGCCTGGTATTTGTGTCCGGTAACCATACTCGCGACGGGGTTATGCACTTTCGTGGGGATGCTGACCACCTTCTCCTCATCAATAGGTAACGAAAAACTTCTGCGGAAAAACGCCATGAAACGTGTCTTATATTCCAAAGGTGACACGATCGTAGGAGCTTGCCCACTTGCAATGTTAGCCAACTTCTTCCCGATGGTTTCGATCTGCTTGTCCCATGTATATGGGCGGAGATAATCGATGATGCCCAGCACGATCACCCCCTCTTCAGGGAAGATGCGCAAAAGCAAGGAGTAGTCTACAACATCCAAATGCGACAGGAATTCAAGGTCACGCTGCACACAGGTATACACTTGCAACAGAGGGGTGTCATCCAAATGCAGGGGGCATCCGTTGGTGAACTCCTTGAAATTCTGGTCTAGCAGCACCAGGTGCTCCGGAAATTGAAAATTAACGCTCTCAGGACCACAGGAAACTGTTGAGTATTCCTTAAATGCAGACGGAACAGCCGACTTGTTTCGTGGGCTTATATTCACGTAACGTTTGTAGGAAATTCCCTTAAGATCGAATGTAAGTTTGGTAGATCCAAGCACGTGCTCTATGTTCTGCATTATCAAACACCTTACCACCCCCCCGGTCCTCCTGTGTTCAACCGAAAACAATCCATACGGGATGCTTAACGAGGTGCCGCCACTCAGCACATGGCTAAAGAACTTGTCACCCCTCTCCAAAAACAACTGGAATTCGTGTCTGTTCAGGAGCTTTAGCATGTACTTTCCGTCATGGGATACGGACAGAAAAGCGCCACTCTTGCCACCAGAACATCGTAGACGTGATGAACGGCAAAGTGAACGTGCAAAGCTAATGTCGTCACCGCATGATAGATGTCGCAACATGTGAAATGCCTCCGGGTAGTGAACCATGATGTTGTAGCTCCCATGGATATAGTGCAATGTAATTGACTGGCAACGTGTGATATCCTTGGGAGGCCTAAACCACTTCATGTCGGAACCACCATTATCCCTGAAGGAAGATGTTAGCCTGTAAGGCGTTTTGAAAGTAGGACCAATCTCAGCATTCATATAACCCTTTGATGTAGTCGACGTACGTGTGCCTAAGTCATTCCATGGTAGCCGCAAGGCTGGTGTGACCCCTTCCACGACATCTTCAGCGAAGAGTGTTCCCACAGTCCTGTGGTTGTCTCTATCGTCTATCGTTTGTTGCCATTTATCACTTGTTCGATTAGCTGTCCTACCTTGTGTATCATTATGATAATCCCCCATCGTTAGAAGCCTATCACAATGCAGGTCTACAGAGGCGAGCATTGTGTGGGTAGACAGTCGCCCGATATAAGTGGACATCAAGTTCTGGACCGTTCCGTCGATCACTGTGCGTAAAATATGGCGCACATTTGGCACATGCGTAAACAGCATCTTGAGATAGTGGTCCATGACAGGCATCTCGTTGAAATCCTTATTATAGTGGCACCAACTATACCTAAAGAGCCTGTGGTTACAAAGTATGACGGGAGTGCCGTACGATGGTTGTGACACAGGACAGAAAACCCTATTATTACCTCTCTTCGCAGCTGGGTCAATATAATCAGTTACAATCTTTGCAGCCTGCCAAATACACACAAGATTAATCGTTTGTAAATCTGACACAGAAGACGCCATGGAACTCCAGGGATTGTTCAGCAGTGCACTGTGGAGGCCGTCACACCGACACAAAGTGTATATGCCACTATTGTCCAGATCATCCTTGCTGAAGATGCAATAGGCCCTTTGATGAAAGATAGATGACACCTTTGAGTACCGACGAAGGTAACGGAATATCAAACAATTCAGTATTAGCCCGCCGAAACGTCGATCACTGGAGTCCGTGTACTGAGGAACACGAGGATTGTAAATATCATTGCGAGTTGGAGCGGCCGAAAGATGGCTCATAAGGGAATAACGCTTGCTCTTGCAATAATTGAGTAGGCATTTGCCCATATGACACAGGCTTCCAGACGTTTTGGTGTGGAAGTTGGACTGGCAGAGTTCCAGGTACTCCGATGACATGAGAGCCCTAGAGATAATGTTGCCAAGATCACGCCTCATCTGGTAAACAGTATCGTAATTCAAAGCAACCACAGAATGTGCATGCTTGGAACACCCTCTGTGCATTCCTGAAATCAATTGGTGCGGGGAGTAATCAGCATCTGATGACCCGGAGTACGTACCGAGGAAACCCATAGAAATTCCAGCAGTAAAGACATGTTGGATGAATAGTGGAATCGAATACATCCGACCACCTCTTTGCTCAACAGTGGATGTTTCATCGAAGGAAACAGACCGATTGAGACGTCCTTGTAAATCTGGCACATGTTTCTCCTCGTCGTTGATCACTACAAGCCTTTCCATAGGTAACATAATGCGCCATGTGTTACACCATATAGTGTCCGAATTGTATGCCAGTTCGTTAGTCGACTTCACCGAATAATGCTTTGAAGTTAGTGTATCCGGTGGTAGAAGACCACTGTTAGAGCCGTTGGAAAGGATAGACGAGGACCGAGACAAGTCCAATCTCTGTATTTCGGATGAATCGAGTGAATCTCTGGCGGTGTTGACATGCGATTTGGGCACCGATTCCATGGCATTTTGCTCCTCCCGACTATGAAGATTGACACTGGTAGACCTGTGTCTAGATGTTGCAGATGGGGTGCTTACACAACTGCTTTGTTCTACATCGGTGATGGGGTCATCATTATCGGTAGATAACATGGACAAATTCCTCGTTTGTGGACGAGAAACAACCACAGTGCCTTTATCGATCAACTTGAAACCGTTAAATAGAATTGACCCAGGTGTTCTCATCAAATCACGGATGGAACCTCGACAAACAGATGATAAAGCGACGAAGAAACTTCTAACTGACATAAAGAGGTGCATAGGGTCAAGTGGACACCAATACTGCGCTAATAGGAGGTGAGATACGCATTGAACGTATATGACGCGAATATCATCCATAATATCACCTGTGCTTGTAATTACCTTTTTGAAAGCATCACGTAGTTCCGTATTCTCCTTGGGTGTAGCAGGGCTGGTGTCATGGTTGCTTGTGGATTCGTGCACAAGTTTTGTCATTCTTTGGTCCTCCAACGTGAAATCAGAAGGTGTACGATCATTGCTGTGGTCACTAAATGGATCTATTGTATCGATCACATGGCTAGATTGGCTGTGTACAGGTGCACAA
Organism: Ailurus styani; assembly: GCA_002007465.1. Lineage (NCBI taxonomy): Eukaryota > Metazoa > Chordata > Mammalia > Carnivora > Ailuridae > Ailurus > Ailurus styani. Next base: position 17,726 of record LNAC01001934.1, read on the forward strand.
GTCCCACTGCAACCGCCTTCCTTGATACCAACCGTGTCAACTCCATCCGTGGCGCAATCTGAAGTAGGACCCTTCCAATTACCCTCTGACTCTGCATTGTTAGGGGTTATTTCCGGCTTTGATGGGGATTGGTCTATCTCGTTTTCACTATCATTTCCATGTGACCGCCGTTTATCCGAATCCTCGCTATACTGCTTAACGGCGTCGGCGAAAGTTACAGAGAAACTATTCAGCTTCATACCTATGCTCTTCGTCACCCCTGTAATGATATATAGCCAGTTAAGAATCTCAATTTCAGCTATACTGCTGTAATTGATGTGGTTACAACGGCTGCATAGACCGAAAGGCGTGGGTCCATTCATCGCAGCAGTTATACCCTCAATTAACAGAGGATGCAACTCCACACCAAACGCATTCCGATCGTCGAAGGCTTCTCTGACATCTTTAAATGACTTGGGAAATAGAGGAATGGTCCAATGGTTGCGAGGGTCAAGGTGATCTACGTGTCCCCCTCTCGTCATGCAGTTGAACTCACATCGACATGGTATGATTTCCTCAAGCCTATCACTGCCAATGAATTCTGGAAATCTCGAATCGACGTATACAATCAGCATCTTCAGGAGGTTTCTCAAGGACATGCTGAGGGTGCTAGATCGGTCCTTTAAATATAGCAACTCAAAGTCGTGCGTGGCGTGCGGGTTCCAATCGTTCCTTACTCTATCATTAGTTTCAACATGATTAGGCAACTCCAGGGGAATTTCATGACAAACTCCCACTGAACCGTCCGTGACAACGCCGTAAAAATTCTCGAGAAGCTTCGAAAGCTTCGACGAAACATGGAGCAGCTTCCGGTCGAGAACGCTTACACCAGCTGAAAACAACGGCAAAGATCCCAATGCACAATTAATAAGGGGGGCATTGAACTGCACACCGACCTCATAATTGGATACATCTTGAACCTGGAGGTTGATTGTGAATGTATCACTATGAATTGAGAAGGTATGGTTACCAAACAGCAAGTGCCCGCATTTAGCCATATAATAGCTGTCATATAGAACCATCTGAAGGAAGCGGCCAAATGTAAGGTCGTGCACAGCTACTCTATTGGAGCTCCCGCAAATGCTGCAACGCATCCCTACAACGTATGGAAAGTCGAAGTTGAGAGAACCGGTCCTTCCTTCGCCATTATCCACAACCAAGGTCAACCGCTTTGGACTGGTAGGTATAAGCGATTTTGTTGTCTCTAGATGCATTTGATGTCGATGGAAACTTTCAAAACACCCGTTAAGGGACATGCACCTGTTACGGTGAAGACATCGATCATACTCAATGAGGAAGTCACTCAGAAAGCATCCCTGCATGTATCGAGTTATGGGAAACGTTTTCCTAGTTGCAGGTCCGCAAAGCTCGCTATGCTTCGTGTAATACTGTAAGCAGTTTAAAACCAAAGACTCCTGCAAATCCGTGAGGGTAGTCGAAGACACCGCTGAGGACGCCGTGGATTCCGAAGCTCCAGCCAAATAACTGTTCAGCCAATCCGCAAAGTAGAGACTCTTGAGGCAATTCTGTACTGGAGGCATTATAGATCTTGGTAAGAAATTAAGTTTCGTCTTTTTTGTGCCAATAGAACACCCATTAGCATCATGAGCCACCTTCTTCCTCCTGTTAATCTCGAAAGAATATCTCCTTCCAGAACATAATATAGAATCAATTGCATTATAGTGGAGGGGCTCAGATGAAGCAACATCTGAAGGTGGAACCAAGCTATTATGTCCCACTACATCAGGAGACACCGAAGATCTGCGTGACTCCACCACACTGTTGAACCGATCCATTGGCAACATTGTTAAATTGTCGACAGTTAGTTGTCCTCCAAGATCTTTAACGAACGTTAACTCCTCGAAGAGGCCCTGTAAACGAAATAGGGCAGTCCTCAACAATTCTTTCATGTGATCGGCGTTAACACGGGTCACGTGACATTTAGAATACAAAATGGTGCAACCATGGAACACAGGATCCAGGGATAACGCCACTACGGTTTCTGTACCATTCATATCTAGCGAGTACTTGTCTATGGTGCGAATGCAACGCTCGTAGTCAGAAGCCTGGTCGAGACGTTCGGGTATGGCGCAGTCAAGAGCCACACCAAGCTGACGTAAAATGTCATGATCCACCTTACATACACAGCTTATACCTCTGAGATACAGTTGTTTGCCTATGTCTGACGATACGGCACTGGCGCAAAGTAGAAGCTTAACACCGCTCCTGTGGAGACGATCAATATGCGTGTCCACAGAATCGATGGCGTCGCAAACATCGTGTATCTCTTCATAGTGGCATAAGTTGTCCTCGTGGTGGCTAGTAATGAACGACTCAGCGAGTAAGACGTTACATCGGTCGATCTGGCATTCCATCCGAGGATACGCCATGTATCCATTGAAGCATATTCCATTAAAGATCGAAAACCCATGATGTGCTTCCAACCCAAGTGTCGAGTGAACCCTGGACGAAACCCGTAGAACCTTGATAACATCATTTATATCGCGATGTATATGCTTTAACTTGGCACGGAGACCCCAACGCAAAATCAGGGATGATATGTGATCCCTGACCCCATTCTTCAGATGTAACTTGCCGTTATCAAATGTTAGCGTGTGCTTGATATATTTCTCAGCCAGCCTTAAAAGTTCAGGGTGCCAAAAAGGGTTGTCGTCAACAAACACATCGCTGTACCACTCATCCACATAGCAAGGAGCATCAGACTCCACCTCAATCGATGAATTGCGGGAAGACGGATACCTCCTGGAATGCTTGGATAAGCATTTAATCACGTGACGATACGCGTGAAGCGATTCAACCTTTGGCAGTGCCACGTCTGCACGATCAGGCACGCCCTTGCGAAAGGGAAGCTTTATCTTTGAATACCAGCATCGCACATCATTGAAGTAACCCGAAAGATGCTTTTCCTTGGGCATATTCACCGATCTGCGTTACTGCCCGCGTTTTAGCGAGCTGCAAAAGCATAATCTAATAAAGCTCCATGTTTCAAGGACACAGCATATACCGAGAACCTACCGGTTATGCGTTTTTAAAGCGATGAGAACCAGTAGGAGCGTGTACATGACATTATTAACCTATCCCAACATGGCTCATTGATGTAGAAACATGATAATAACCCAGTAGACACCTAGGGATACTGAGAGGCATCCTGAGGCGGAGGTCGAGGAATCTATTCCTAGTCGAAGTGCGATGTAAACTAACTATGAGACCATTTGGAGATATTGTATTAGTTAATTGTGAAATGTGTGCTCAGATTTTGTCATTAGATGCCCTATAGGAAAGGATTCGACGCAGTTGCGCCGGTCCCCATCTGACTACAATAGACAGGAGAAATTACGGAGGAAGGACACCTTGGCCGCCATCCACTTAATATAAATGGTACAGTCGGTTGTTATAACCGCCAGATAGTATGCTTTAGCGATCTATACCGTATGCTGGTTGTCGATCCCTTCCTCAAGAGGCATCTCTATCTGGTGGTATGGATAGGCATCAATAAATGTGGTAGGCGTTGGTGGATAAGATTTAACATGCAAAATAGCAAATTATGCTTGATCTTATAAGGTTGTTTTAACGTAATATATACATGGAATACTTATCCATAAGCATGTGAAGAAGGGAAGTGGCAGAGTAACAGTGTTGCCAATAAGAAGTTAACATACCAAGAAACCCGTGGTAGTTTCAGAGAAACTGCTAATACTCATCGTAAGATACTTTAAGAGTCGTTACCTCACTCGAACGGGATCTTTGCTAAGAGATGATGGCCGACGAGGTCCTGGCACTTGTAATTGACACGGGGTCGTACAGGGTAAAGGCAGGATTCTCGGGGGCAGATGCCCCGCAGTCCGTATTTAGGTCACTGGTTGCCTATGCTGAGGGAGCGGAGATAGAAGTTGGAAATGATGCGCTGAATAACATAGGGACGAAGTCCCTTATGCAGCCAATACAGCATGGAGTTGTGAGAAATTGGGCATTCGCTGAGAAAATATGGGAGCACGTTTTCAGCAAGCAGCTCAAGGTGTCACAGAGCGAGCATCCGGTGCTGCTTTCTGAACCGCCGCTCAATCCCAAGCTGCATAGAGAAAGATGCTGCCAACTGTTCTTTGAAGCGTTTCATGTGCCTGGACTGTACATGGCACCCACCTCGCTCCTGGCTCTTTATGGAGCGGCTAAAACAACTGGATTGGTACTAGATGTAGGAGAAGGGGTCGCCCATACGGTTCCCATCAACGACGGAACGGTTATACCGCATGCCATACGTAGGCTAGACGTGGGAGGTTACGATGTCACATCGAATTTAATGGCCAGCATAGATATTTTAAGTCGTAATGGCGGTCTTAGTCCCATGGATAGGGAAATCGCAAATGATATCAAGGAAAAGTGTTGTTACATCGCCCTTGACTATGAGGAAGCCGTTCAGAATGCGGAACAGAACCCAGAGAAATGCACAAAGAAGTACACGCTACCTGACGGAGCAATTCTGACACTTTCAAAGGAGTGCTTCCAGTGCCCAGAGATGCTGTTTTCCCCGGAGGTAGGAGGACGTAATGCACCAAGGCTGGCAGACGTCATATATCACTCCATAAGAAGCTGTGAACCTGATATCCACAGAACCATGTTCAGCAACATCCTTGTAACGGGTGGAACCTCGCTCTTCCAAGGGTTCCAGGAAAGATGCGAAAAGGAACTAAAGGAATTGGTCAAGGGGAACTCAGCAGTCAAACTAGTTAACAGTCCGCAGAACAGGGACATCACCGTCTGGGTGGGAGCATCCATCGTGGCGTCACTGCCATCATTCCAGCAGATGTGGGTCACAAAATCAGACTACGAGGAGTCGGGACCCACCGTCATACATCGCAAGTGCTTCTAAACTAAAACGTTAAATGTTAAAGTCTACTGTGCTGATACTTCTTGAATAGACCCGCAACCAACAGCGGGAATACTAGAGAAGCGTCAGCATGCACCTTAACAGGGTCAGAGTGCGGTTTTATCTTGCCCCAAGAAACGGCCTCATCCGGACTGGCGCCGGAGTCAGATCCGTCGTACTCTTGAGCAGTTGAAATGTAAACCGCGAAATCAGCCCCATTACGCATCAAATTGGCGTTGCATACGTGATGCTTGGGTAAACCCCCACCCAATATGATAAGACCCGATTTACGGCTGTGTACAGCAATGTCGTTGATGAGACGAACGTCACGCACAACGTCAATCTTAAGCGTTGTAGGCTCTGATCGGGTGTAGGTATGGAAATAGAGGTTGTCCCCGATGGAACCGTCGGTAATGCCAGGACAGAAAACTGGGATCTGGTTCTTATGACACCAGTAGCAAAACGAACTCTCATCGTTAATCTCCTTGCCCAAATAATCGATGAAACTTGATGGAGTCCACTCGGCACCCTCTTCTATCTGCTGCCGATGCATCTCGTTGAGGCGCGGTTGCAACCACTCCTCGAAGTTACAATAGTTGTCATTTGGGATGAACAGGTTACCGATGCGGTTCAGGCCACGGTCCCTCATAGTGGCGCCATCCATGTTGAAACTTCCGATATACGTCTTCCCCATGCATTTTATAAGGTCCTCCTCGACTCCCCCACCACTGGTTACCACAACGTCAATCAGCTTGTGCTTCGCCAAGAAAACGAATGCATCACGTAGCCCGCAAGACATCATGTTAGATGTGAAGGCAAGGAATATAGTGCATTTGGTTTTTTTACGCACTTCAGGGTCCTCGTATATACCGCCAATATCCTCCTCGGTCAATGGGTCGTCACTCAGGCGGAACTTAAGCATACGCTCGATCATCTCAGCAGCCAGACCTAGATTAGTAGCCTGAAATCCCATATACTTGTAAGATTCCAGAAGGCTCGCCACCTCGACATCGGAGTCGTAAATGTTGCCATAGGCATAGGCTTTACAGTCCTTCGGCAGAGATGATGGCTGTAATACGGCCTTCGTAACGGTCTCAGGAATTGCAGGAGCAGTGATTACACCGTTGTTTACCATTGTTTATACCCCTAAAGACACCCTTCTCAATGTGATTTTAAAGCTTTTCACCTTCTCATGGTTAATATGTGTAGAGTGGAGACGGTCATACAACTGCAAAGAATCCCTCTAATAAGGTTCAAATGTCACGATGATGATGCGATATGTTGTGAGTAACCACTTAAGAGTTAACCTTAAGTGCAGGATTAATAAAGAGTATAAAATATGATATAGCTTATTGTGCTATCTCCTTGTACTTCCCAAGACAAGGATAGTGCATACATAAGTGCGAAGATATCGTAAATATATGATGTTTAACATTATGGGTAAATGTTGCATTAATGTAGAATCTGTTTACTTAAATAGTTAAAGGATATATATCCAGGTAAAATGGTCAACGCAACAACTGCCAAGGAAGTTGTTCTCATATTCAAACCATGTCAGGATTCCACACTAGACGTAGTTGCAGCATCATTTAGGGATAGATTAGAGAAGATGTGTCAGTGAATTCTGTTGGTTGAGGTATCCAGAGAGCATCCTTTAATGGTATATATGGCGGAAATGGAAATGTTCGAGATTTCTGTGACCTTCCTATCGCGGAGGGTTCAGTTTGTCATGCAAGAAGCTGGGCAATATGTCGTTATTCTTCCATCGCAAGTGTTCAAGAAATTTAGGCTGGAGCATGGCTCGACTGTGATACTGTCAAACAATAAAAATCGCAAAAAGGCATGTGTAAAACTGCACAATGCCGTTGAATATGGATTGGCATACTCGTTTCTGAAGCCTCCAAAGGCAGTGGCGTCGGAGGAACTTATACTCAGTTTGGATGCTGAGGCAAACCTTCCAACCAACTTAAAGGTGATGCCACTAGGAGAATTTCCTGTAGCTAAAACGCTGAAACTTGCATATATGGAGTATTACGATACAAAGAGTAGTATATGGAAGAGGATTGCTTTACCAAGTGAGCTGTATAACGTCACAAACGACGGACAAGAGGACACCACCGACCGTGGTTCCAGGTACCTTGATTGGACAGGATCAACGAACAAAGGGGGTGCTATATTCCCGCCGGGTAAGTGGTGGTACGCACTTCTGAACCGTGATATGAACTCTACTATGGTAAATAGTATGATGGGGGCAGTTTTGGCACCAGGAAACATTATAGCGCTTAACCTAAAGGGAATCCTTGCGAGATTCAAACTCATGTATACAGGAACCAAAGGGGATGTATGTGCTGAGAATGATGTAGTGAGGGTAGCGGAGGATACTGAGCTCATTGTTCAGTTGATCCGTGGTGACGATGTATCGTCGTGTAGTATTCCAAAAGCAACGAAGGTGAACAAAATTGGTGGACTTACAGAACCTTTAGACATCCTTAAGCGACATGTGATATATCCTCTAGTATATAGCGATAAATATGCAAAATTGGGGATTTACCCTCCAACTGGAGTTCTGCTACACGGACCACCCGGGTGTGGGAAGACCATGATCGCAAAGGCCATGCGTGAGGGACTCGGGGATCTTTTCAATATCAAAGAAGATGTACAGGTACATATCAAACTGGTACAATCCAGCGACCTCATTAGTTCCCTGGTGGGTAGAACAGAAGAAAACATATCAGATTTATTCGTCGAATGTGCAGAAATAGCAAGACGAACACCGTGCATATGTTTTATCGATGAAATAGATGTCCTGTGCCGCAGACGTGATGGGTCCACCGAATTCAATACACGAAATGTTACTGCATTTCTCAACAATATGGACGGCGTAGGGTCACAACAATCGACGCCTTCTCGTAGAAAGGGATATGTGATAATTGGGACCACGAATGACGTGGATTCCATGGATCTGGCACTGAGAAGGCCTGGTAGGTTCGACTTGGAAGTCGAAGTTGGCGTCCCAACGTCCACAGAAAGACTGGATATCCTCAACACGATGTTGCAGGATATTCATCATAATCTCAACCAGAGTGATATCGCATATATCAATGATTATTGCCAGGCCTTCGTTGGGGCTGATCTGAAGCAACTGGTAGCCAATGCTTCTTGGGCAAGATTGAACAAAATACATCACAGTGATGATGATGGTGGTGGAACATATCCAACTAAATATGACACAGGAAATGATGATCGTGATGTGGATGGTAGGAGCTTTGATGGAAGAGAGGAATCAACTACAGACACCTCGCAATGTATTACTTTGGAGGACTTTAAGGATGCGGTCAAATTGACACGTCCATCGGCACTCAGGGAACTTCAAGTGGATATCCCCGACGTCCGTTGGGATCATATTGGTGGGTACGATGATGTTAAGGTGATTCTAAAGGAATGTGTTGAGTACCCTAGAACATACAGCATGGTGTATGAGAAAATGAGGGTGCAGGTACCCAGGGGCCTGCTGTTGTATGGACCACCAGGTTGCAGCAAAACTTTAATGGCAAAAGCAGTGGCAACCGAGAGTCATATGAACTTCATATCAGTAAAAGGCCCGGAGCTTTTCTCAAAGTGGGTTGGAGAGTCTGAAAGGGCTATACGCCAGCTCTTCCGGAAAGCACGGACTAATGCGCCCTGCGTCATATTCTTCGATGAAATCGATTCCATTTCGGTTAGCCGAGAATTATCGGATGCAGGAGGTGTTGGAAGTCGAGTTCTCAGTCAGCTTCTCAACGAGATGGACGGTATAAATTCCCTCAAACACGTTCTGGTGATCGGAGCCACCAACAGGCCTGATCTAATGGACACGGCTCTTCTACGACCAGGAAGATTAGACCGACTGGTATATATTCCCCTTCCAGATATGGAAGCCAGGCGTAGTATATTCAGTATATATTTGAAAAGATTGCCTACTGATGGATTCGACATAGCACAAGCCGCCGATGATTTTGCAAATGATACCGTTGGATATAGTGGCGCAGAAATAGCGATGATATGTAAGGAGGGAGCAATGGTTGCGCTCAGAGAATTCATAAAACGTGATATGAAGTTGCGGAAAACAGTAAGCGATAGAAGTTGTAACAGCAGCAGCATCAACAAAGAAGCCGAGACAACTTTAGAAGATGAATTCGCCAAACTAAAATTAGACGATATTGTTCCGGTTTCCATCAAGCATATAAGAGATGCAATCACGCGAATTAAGGCACGTACGAAACCAGAGACCATACGTTTCTACGAAGAATACCGGGCGCAACACCCCTTCTAGGTACCAAGACTAGGGCATCACAATACCAATCTCCGACGGTTTCAGCTGAGAAGCGTGAACTGTGTCAAACATGGTAGCACTAACCGTGGGGATGCGCCAATTGTAGAGGTAGTAGTATAGATTACCGTCACCCTCACCGAACTTGAGATCCTGAAACTCGTGATAAGAGCTCAAATGCACAAACCTTAAACATCTCTTCATTGTTCATCAAGTCAACCGCATTTAACACGTCACATTCCATGTCACGTGCAAACTGCAAGGCCTTCTCGATTAGCTTCTTGAATGCGATGGTCGTAGCGATGTTGTAATACAAATAGGCCGCCTGAATACGGCCTATTTTGGAATTACCGATCACAGAGGAGCCAAGACAGTAAAAGCTCGACATGTCGGTCACAGTGCCATCTGTAGGAACACTATGATGTTTATTACGTTCAAACCCACTCTCACTCGTTATTACGTAGGTGTAGATAATTCTATCCCTTGGCAGGAAAACGTGCTCAATCTCCTCGCGTGTGTAGATGGGATGTAGCTGGTACGCTTTCAAATGTGACTCAAGCAGAGCCTTCACGCCATCAACGTCCTTGGGCTCCATCGGACGCATATTAACCTCATCGTCATCAGGTGGAAGCTTATACAGACGTTGCGCCCTAGATACAGTCATACGATTTCCGATGTAGAAGAATTTTGACTGCATAGATGTCAAATTCCAAGGTTTTAATATAAACCCACGTTGACAAGGGTCCTTATGTTAATAGGCCGGTGCCAGTAGCGGCACGCGGCCACGGGCTTAGGGATGACCACCCCAGCAGTATACACCTATAATACATAATGGGACCCAGCGACACGGTCTGACTTACCGCTTGCCATACGCCGCATAAATTTACACGGCGAGTTACTTCTTTTATCAAGACTGGAGCGAGGCGCTTGGAGCGTAGCTGCTTGTGAACGCACAAAAAGTTGATCTCAGCAGCCTTAAGCACAGTGCCGCAAACACCCACTGTGATCGGAATGCCACTGATGAATCCAACCAATCGCTTCGATGATTTGACGCGCACTCCAACATGCCAGTCCTTCCTATAATCCGGCACGGTCATGGACCACTGCAAAAAGTCAGGCTTGTAGTCGAACCGGAATAAACTTTCATGGTCTTCGACATAATTCTCGCTAAGTAGTGTATATAGCTGCGGAATGTATGTGATTATAATACTAGAATAGACAACAAACCTGAGATATGTCATCTTCATCCTTTACGTCGATATCAACCCATTCAAATGCATCAGGTAACGCATAAGGACGTTTTCTGATGCGTCCTGTATCCGTGTTGGTGTCAATGGGACCGATTTCCTGATGTGCCGTGAACGAGGAAACAACGGGTACATAAGACTTACTTCCCTCTTCACCTCCTCGGTCAATTTGCTCACCGGTTGTGTGTTCCAGAAGGCATGCTTGGGTTCAGAAACCTGAGTACTACTCGATGCACTGCTGTCGTAGTCGGATGAACGACTGTTGCTCAGAGGTTCATAATTACCAGGCTCCGCCTCCTGTGAGCAGTTATGATAGGATATAAGACACAGTACATTTAGTTTCATCGCAGAGAAGTCATTGACCACCGCCTTCACATTGCCTTCTTCAGGGTCTGAAATGAAATTACAGCAGAAGTTGAGTCATAAACCGTACCTTGACGCGGTGTCTTGCTATTCGTTTCTTCCATATTGGCGACGACAACGATGTACCAATGGCCACAAAATACAGTCGAAAATACCCTATAAGATAACCAGGTGTACTTTCGATGCTGCCTGGAGGCCCCAATAATTGAGTATGCTGTACATATGCGGTCGACAGCCCACCACCTGGCGAGTATAATGTGTAACTTTGGATATCAAAGTATGCACTGTCCAAGGGTATAGGGTATATTTCGTGTTATGAAACACCCATGATGAGCTGTGTAATGTCGGAGGCGTGTCGCAGCATCGTCACCTACACAGGATTTCGAAGACTGTCACAAAGAAAGCATTAGACACGAGTATGCACCCATGAACGCTAACGCAGTATGGACCGTGTTCTATCTGCTGCTTCTAGGGTGTGAATGGAATCCGGTCGTTTTCCTGAAAACCAACGGAGTTGATGGCTATAATAGGCGACACATCCGCTTCATCGGTAAGCTGCCAAGTAGGTGTAGCCAGCTCCGATCTATACCTCCTAAGGCATCTGAAGGGAAGCCACAGCAGGATGATGTAGAAGTTGCCGAACAGCTGGAAAAGCAACGGACGGAAGAGATGGCCAAGTACTTGTCACCGATGGATGCAGCAAACATCCCAGGAATAGATCAACGTACGCTTGAAGATACCTTTGGAGAGCCGTATACACCGGAAAATGCCAAGAAGAGAGAGGAAAGAAGTGCTAGAATGGTGGAGCATATGCCTCCTGACGTGCCGCCGACGAAAACCCTTCCCTATTTCGTAAACCTGCAAAACCCGAAAAACCCACTCGGAGATATGTCAAACCTTGAAAATGAAACATACAATGGCGACCCTCCTGTGTTAGTAGTTGACAGGAATGTAGCGTATCAACAAAATATCGATCAATTCCACCAGGTTGGATCGAACTCAGATATACAGGGGATTGACAATCCTGCTACAACAACAGTGGATGTTTCCAAAGAGATAGAAGTAGAAAGTGATGTTAGTGCAACCCCTAAAGCAACTGATGGGGCGTACAACGTTTGTGACGTTGATACAGCCAAAGTTCAGGATATGGAGGCGAAATCTGATACAGCCAAGAATGGTGCAAATTTCGCACTGCTCAGAGATCCGCGCGATGCATTGTTCGCGGAACATGCAAACGAAAAGTTTGAAGGTGACCCCTTGGACCCTTACTTCAAGGCAGCAGCACAACCTGCATCAGATGATGAGGAGGAAGTGGACCCAGAGGAGGAAGAGCGACATAGGCAGGCATGGTATCGTGACAAGCCGGCAAATCGGCTCTTTCCTGTAGATATGGCTGATGGTTGGTCCATCCTACCGTGTGGACGCATATATAAGCACTTATTGAAACCAAGTCATATACCACCCGACAAACAACGCAGGGCACGACCCGAGTCATATGTCTCTTTTGGTTTTAAGGTTATTGATGCATTCACTGGAGACATACTGCTGGAAGCGGCTGATATGAAGAGCGACGGGATAATATCGCAGCTTAAGGACCTAGGAGCGGGAATCAAAAAAATGGTGGCATCCATGGTCACAGGCGAACAGGCTGAATTTATCTGCCACGCCGTAGAACTTGATATCGCAGACCTAAAGGAGGAGGGCATAGAAAACCTGCAGTGGATTAGGGTATGGATCAACTTCATCACAATGCATGAGCGTGGAGAACGCTGGTGGCACCTGAGTCCCCTGGAGGCATCCAAATACCCGAAAACGCAACCGGAAACCGGAAATCTTACAAAAATGGAGAGGCTCAATCTCAAGACAGACGAGCTTAAAAAGCAAATAGAGGTTTGTTGAAGGTGAATTTAGTACCAGACACTTTTTGTTCAGACCGAACTTGCGAACAACCCTTGCTCACCACTGTGGGAAGACGTATTGCCGAAACTTACCACACAACAAAAGGCATCAGTGGTCGAACACTTTGACCGTAAGCTGGAATTGCAGGAACGGCGCAAGTGTTCCGAATTCTCAGGATCCCGAGGATTCGGCGACGCCATCAAAAACACAGGACAGTTGATGGGATATGATGTTGGAAGGTCATCAGGAGGCTGCGGAGCCTTCTATTCGTGGCATGAAACGCCATTCATATTCTATATTGCGGTACCCGTAGCCCCGGGCATCAGGGCTGAACACGTCAAATTTAGGTTGGGGCCCAGCCACCTCACACTAAACGTGGGAAATAAAACAATCATAGATGATGATACCGTGGGACAAGTGGAAACCGACATCAGTACCAGCTGGGCAATGAGTGAGAAGGTATGCAATATTATGGGCGCATAACATGTCTAACAGGCAATGGAGTACGATCCTCTCCCTGCAGGTCACCCGGACCTGGACGACCCTGTTCTAAGTGTAGGACGTGATGATGAGTACCACAAACTCATTAAAGACCCCTGTATTATCATTGCACTCAAGAAACAGGACAAGGCCATGGGGGACTGGGGAACACCGTTTGTTAATATCTAAAGCTTACGTTGTAGTAGTTGAGAATATTGTAGCGAGCTCTGAATGGCCAGTCTCCCTGGAGATACTTAGGTTGAAGAGGAACTCCCGCTTCAAGCGGCTGAACCTGGTTCCTAACTCGAGGAGTGTAGGCTCCAATGATAACACGGCATCTATGTGCCCCGCTTCCCGAATAATATCAAAGTCAAGCCCCTTGAAAACGTCATCCAAGATGTAGGTGCAATAGCAGAGGGAGTTCAAAAGAGCACCAGATCTTCCGCACTCCTTAGAGCAGAGGCACATGCTACGGGCAGCCCGTACAAACGTTAGATGGTGCAATATCAACTCAGAAAACGCATGACAGGTATTCAAACGCCTTGTGAAATCGTCGTACAAAGGAACAATAACGATGTATCGCATGTACCACTGTACAGCGGACAGCACAGCATACATGTCCCGTATCATGACAGAAAGTAGACACAAAACGCCTCTGCAGCTCCTACCAACAACATCGCCTAGGTATCTGAAGTTCTTGCAGAGCCACCTATACGCCTTTAGCACGTTAAGGAGACCAAAATGTACTGTGCAAAGCTGCTGGAAAATTGCATTGTAGCACTCCACAGTTTCCTGTAATAGGTTAAAAGGTGAATTAATGACTCCTTACCTCAGTAAACATGTAAGAATTAAATAGATAAGACGAAAATCTGAGCTCCACTGCATGACGCCTGAAAGGGGTTTGGCTGCTGACACATGTCTCCACCACCACTGTAGGCGACGACCTGAACAACATACAATAAGAGTCGTTGCTGCGCCCAAGAGACCAATCGGTAAGAATATCCCCCATTAGATCAGCCCTGGAAAGTAACACAAAATGGTATATATCCTCCATAACATCAGAAATGCGGTAATCTCTCCTCAGCAGCTTAATCATCTTCCTGTTTAACCATGTGTGGTTTAAACACAAATCTAGAGATATATCGTGTACAAGCTCCGCAAAAGACTTCATAGCATCGCAATTTTGCTTTTTAGTGACTACATACAGACCATTTGAGCTTTCACAATCCAACAAGTAACGCGAATACATAGAGTTCGGAGGAGGCAAATGAATTGGATAGTGACTTTCAAGGAAGACACAAAACTCCCTGGAAGTTGTGATAATTGCTTCATACTGTTGTAACGATGATAAAACAGACAAACTAGCGTCACATTGAAATTCGCAGGAGACTATGCTTTTACCGCGGTAACCCGTTAACCATTGAGCTAGGGAACTCAGGTAAGGTTTCAACGTGCTGATCACACAACAATATGCCATGCGTTTGCTATGCATATCAGGAGCACCACATAAACTGAATGAACCGGCGTATTTGCTGAGAATGTAGTCCAGGAAAAACGACGATCTGGGTAACATGAAAAAGTCACATCCCTCTTCATTGTATTCTTGAGCGAACGTAACGCTGTCAAACCACGAAATTGCTTTCAACCATCGTTGAATACATCTTAAGAATAAGCTGAAGATGCTTATGGTCTCATTTATATCACCCTTGAAATCAGTCTCCACGAAATTGGTAACGTCGCTTTCAAACTCATAAATGAAAGATTCCACGGATGCTGCATATATCGAAAGAGTAGAGCCTATGATATCCCTGTATGTTGGAATGGACTCGACATATTTGATGAAAGCGACAAAATATTTGAGACGTCTCATTACACTGCCAACGTAACATATCTCGGAAAAATAAATGCGTAGGCTTCTGTAACCCCTAACGCTTTTAAGTAACTCAGTAGGCCGCAGATCTGTAAACATTCGCATACCACCGTTTTGCGACGGTACAACCCTTGAATTAATTTTGACAAATCTTGTGTCGGGGGTCGAGCTCACGACATGCACTGGATTTTGAAGGTCAAAACTTGATGTTGAAAAATCGTCCAAAATTGCATGACATAAGCTCTTTATGGATTTATGATGGCATTCAATATCATTGTTTATCCACTTTCTCAAGGATTCTGGTAAAAATGACGGATCCTCTCGATACTTGCAAAGGGCTTCGGATTCAAACAAATCCGACTCACAACCCTGTAGACAGAACACAACCGGAATTAACCATTCCACTTGGCTTTCATAGTCCGATAATATATCGTGAGAACAATGGTTGGATAGGGAATTTATGGTACAGTCCATCATTGCCTCGATTATGGATTCCTGGTTTATGTGTATCCCGGGACAAGATGGAATGTCCCCTTGCAAGTATGCGTTGTCAAACGATGGTAGTATCTGCCATTTGTTGTAATGTTGTACCCTAGCAGTAGATCTCGGGTCTATGTGGCAAAAGATGTTCACTTTACCTATGTCGCTTTGGACATGACCTGATACCTCATCGAAAGGACGAAAGTCATATAACATCATTTGGGGAGATTCGAGCGGTCTTTTTGCGGTGGAGGCATCCGTTTCAGGGATTGAGGTTTCTTTTCCCAGCTGCCTAAGACAGTATGGTAGCAGGGAACTGGAAAGCCAGTTACTGGCTGCCTTCGTGTTAAGCCCTTCATCAGCATCTTTAACAAGATCCATCCGTGACATCGTAATTACCACATCGTCTCTAAAAATATCCATGTGGTTGTCTGATCTGACTGGTAGCCACGCTGAGTGGATTGAAGAACGCCTATCGTCACGAGCACGCAACGGGCTGATGGTTAAGTTCTCCAGACCCAGCTCCGTTGATTCGGTAACACCCTTTAATGGTACAACATTGGAGATCTTGCTTAGAATACGGTCAAAGGCACCGGACGTCCAACGTTCCGCGGACTGCCTGTTCGTCAAGGGTTGATGAAATCCATTACTCCGCTGCCCGGATACCCACTTGAGCGCATCGTCCGCGCGCAGATTGGGCGCACCCAAATTGTCAAGCATCACCTTCGTGTCAATGTGTCTAACTTCCTTGATTCCCTTGCGCAGGAGCGCATGGCGACCAAGTTCCAAGGATGACACGCAAGGTAGCGGTTCAGAGGAAAGATGACACAACATCTCCAGAACTGAATCACAACACGTGAAAGAAGACCAACGGTCCTCCGACGGATTTACATATTGGCCGAGACCATCTATACGCGGGACATGCGATATGTGTTTGTAGAGTTGCAGCAAAACCGTAAATGCAAGCGACTCAAGATGGAGGCCTTTTTGGCGCATGGCCTGGTCGTGCAGACGTAATGCAACATCAACGTAGACATCACGTTGTTGGTAAAGCTTCTTGCAGAGAAATGGGTCATCAACAGAGGATGAATCGGTGTAATCGGAAGCGACACCTCCATTCGATTTACCCCGGGTCACCCTCTTGCGGGCACTTATATCCAAATCCTCCAGGATTTTAGACGCACTGTAACGACTGTTCTTGTTCCGAAGATGTTGAGGAAGCGAGCAGTGCGGCGATCGTCTCAACACGCAACACCAAAATTGGTCAACCAAGTGGGACGAAAGCTGCCGTTGCACATCTTGACCAGGTGAACCTGTGTGGTACTGAAAGGGGTACACAAGGTATGAGTCACTTATTAAACATCATGGCATGTGATACAAGCACGAGATACGGTCTGTTAAATGTTCTGAATATCACACCCACCTCTTCCTTCTAATAATTTAGCTTCTTCTGGATCCAACTGCGATAGGTGATTCGCTAGAAAACGAACCAAATTACAGAGCTCCATGGAATATGGGCTGTCTACGTGGCTACAATCGTGGTATTATGACGTTCATGGTGAATACACAGTGTCTAAACCGCGTCAAGCGGCACGGCGACGCCCAGAATGGGGGATGGGCAAAATAATAGTAAATGGTGACAATAGATAAACTTAAACAAACATATCTAAGCTTTAGGGAGCCAGAGCCCGCCGTGCTGGTGCTCACCACTAAGGAGCCTAAGGTACGAAAGGTGCATTTCCTCCAGGATTTTCACGGCCTCATCACGACCCACGAAGGGCTTGGTAGGCAAAAATCCATTCAAAGCCTTCCCTTTGGGTGTCTTGTACCACCTGAAAAACTCCTGAACACCAGTAGTAGTTCCAGGGTAGCACTGGTCAATGTCAGACAGGTCGTTGATCTTGTCGAAGTTCGGGTCCTCCCTACGTACAACAAACATTTTCCAGTCAATCTCACCCTCGTCAACCAAAGCCAGCGCACCAACAACTTTAACCTGCACTATAGAACCAGTAGGGAGGGTGGTCTGGCTCACATCGATGGCGTCAACGGGGTCATTGTCGCCAACGAGAGAAAGCTCAGCAAAAGCTGGATCACCTTCACCGTGAGCAATGGGCGCCTCCCAGGTCTGAGGAATGGCCCCGTAATTCCAGTAGTAGGGACAGTCGAGGAAACGCAAATTACCGTCCTTCAGTAGGTCCTGTTTGATGGGATTGTTCTCCAACTTGGTCGCAATTTCCATCTTAGCAGTGGAGTGGCGAGGAATCTCCACGACCATGTTGTAAAGACCACTGTCCCCGCATTTGTAAGGAATGGAGTGCCACGGGGATACCACATCACCACCATCATCCGTGAAGAAGCAACGGTACTCGACCGTGCCCTTACCACCCACCTCACTCAATTTGGGGGTCATTGCCGTGCCTGATAATCAATAAAACGTATGTTGTGTAGCTTAAGATGTAAGTTTTCACTACAACATCACAGAAATCAGCAAAGAAGCATGGAATAGTGGTGCCCGAATTGCTGGTGGTAGGCAGAGGAAAAGTAGGAAAACATACCTTTGTAGTTTATACCAGAATAAGTGCTTTGCGAAGCATGATAAAACCTTGGTCTGACGAGGGATATATAACACAACCGTGAACTGGATGTCAGCATATGGGGAATAACACATCCAAGGATAGGTGTGTTGAACAACAGCCTCGATATTCTGACCATCATAATACAGGAGCCATCGTCTCTTTTGGCCGAAAATAACACAAAAAGGTTGGAATGTGGACGATGATTTGGAATGGGTAGGCTTATATGTTACATCGATGTCAACCTTATCGTCCGGAAGAAAGATACAGTCCAGTATAGCACGATATATCGTAGATGGCAGTATATATAATACGCTTACAAATTTTGGTGGAAGGTTGTTGTTTGTGCAATTTTTGTACAGAATACATATGTAATCCACCTGGGAGAAAAGCTACATGGTAGAACATCCGTAGAACCTTATTTCAGCCTGACAATTGGCATTATAATGCAATTGCTCTTCTTTTTTCAAGGGACTGTTTTAGGAATAATTCATATTGCTTTGAGAAAATCCCCGGAAAGCTGATGGAGAGATACATCAATGCCGGTATGCTATGGTTATATTTCATGTGACCAAATTGCACCTTAAAGTAAGCCGAGAATACTGCACACCCGCGTTAGATAATGATCAGGCGTAGGTTATGTTAGCGGAGGAGTAAAATTGTGATTGATGAACCATCTTTACAGAATAGCAGCCCTTAACACCGACGATCGGTCGTCGTTATACAGGGTTCATTAAATAATAGCCTTTTATACATCCTGTGAGAGACGTCGTTACGGTGGCAGCCGTAAATCCTGCTAATCGCTGGTGGAGACCACGTCTAGGTGGCCCTTACTACACCAAAGCGTAAGCGGTTAGGTTGACACCAATGCCCACGAAATATGCACCAATAGATAATCAAAATATGATACAGGTTGTTCAATGGTGTTGTAATTTGTGATCACCAAGAGGTAGACGGGTCGATCGTTTATGAGGCACCGCGGTACACCTCGAGGGATGTACGGGCGCACGCACGACACGCGGCGACCCGCAATGTACGGCCGTTAAAATGTTCCCAGACACGGGAGTAGTTGGAGGTACCGTAAGCTAGGAAATAATGTGGTTGAGGATGGGTTCCCTCTGGGTCGGGTAGAACCGAAGCTCCGGGAATTCGACGCAGCCCATTAGCCTGGCGACGTAAACGCTCTGAGACTAGATTGTACCGTTAAAGTATAGTGTAGAATAGGATCAAGACTTTTCACGGTGCCGATATCATTGTTCTGGTGGTATTGTCTGGTCCATTGCTTTTTTGCAGTAAGCCTTGACGAAGACGCAACAATGGTGCGAATTGCGCCATCAATACCGGCGCTCAGCGTCAGCGACGTCATACCGGAACATGCCAACACGGACACTTCGATCATGGAGGGAGATAATGCCGGCGATGTGGACGGAGAGAGGCATGATGAAGGAGGAGAGGGACACTGCATGAGCCAGGAAAGTGGCCGCAGCGATAACACCCCAGTCAACGAAGACGGAAGGAACTGTGTGAAACTGTCAACGCTAAACTTCCAGTTGGACACGGGGACCAATTCAAACCGCCCCTCATTTACCAGCACCCTAAACTCGTTCATCGGACTAACGTCACTCACTAGGGGCAAGTACAGCAAGAGGAGCACAAACAGCGTGGTGGGCACGGTCAGCGTCGACCCAGGCTTCGACTTCGCAGACGGGCACTTGAATACGCTAGGGAGGCCGGGACCATCGACGAAGACCATGGCGCAGCACCGTCAAAGCGTGGACGTATTTAACAAGTCGGACACAGTCGTAACAGCATTGTTTGATGGACAGGCAAGGGACCTGGGGAAGCCGATGCTCTCAGATGCTCATGGGAAACAGAACTGGCGACAACAACAAAGAAGCAATAAACCCCTAAAAAACGCTGCAACGAGCAGCTGTACAGTATTCATGAAGGAGGAAAAGTCGAAGAAAGATGTGAAACAGAAAGGCAAAAGTAAGGCGGAACAGTCTCAGGGAAAGAATGCACAGCATATGCATGATTTCTACGCTGCAATGCCATCATGCTATGTCATTTCAAAGAACAGGGATTCGATATACAGAAGAATGTGTGTTGGAACACAAAACAATATCAGTGTGGTGCTCAATTCGAGAAAGTCGAAAGGGGTCGCTCATAATAGGGTAGGCAAACACGATGACGACGGGAGCGCCAGTCAGCCCCGACCGTCTCCCAAAACACGCTTGCAAGACTATCAAAGAGATGTTGCAACAAACTCCACCCGGCAGCATGGAATGTTTAAGATGTTCAACTACATGAAGAATAGGTGGCACAATATCCCTGCGAGGGCACGTGCCTCGGTGGTCACGGTGGTCAACAAGGGAAGTTCAAACATCCTGATTCTGAAGTTCCAAAGCCATTGTAAGAACTACATGGATATCAACCCAGATTTTGGGTGGAGGAGACTGCTGGAGGAGCACAACCCGGTGGCCCCTTCGCTCAAGGCAGGGACGAATCAGAATGTCACACCCACCAAAGATGAAACTCATGCACAGCAATCGTATATGTATTATCGAGAGGCCAAAAAGTCGACACATGTCATGGGCCTTGCCGAACTGGCTATCAACATCGCATGCAGGGCGTTCGTTTTAGGAGTTGCACAGGGAATCATTGATGATACTGACCTCCCGGAGTTCATACACGAAATCCTGCGGCGGCAATATGGTGATTGGGATGTCAAAAAACGGACACAGGGAGGTTCAGTTCAGCAGCGGAACCCACGAGGAAAGGCGGTAAATCGTGCCATGTACCACAAAAGCAGTTCCCTCGGTCTGTTCGTGACCTCGTCGATTACATGCATCCTAGGAAGTCCAGCGTATAAAGAATCTCTACTCAAAAGTAAACGCTCATTTATGTGGAACATGCTGCCAAAGACTAATGAATGTCAGGAGACATGCGAAGAAATCACGTCGGAGTCGCAAGAGCCGAATGTCTACCAGGTCATACCCATACCGGATTACGGGTGGAAATTAATTGAACGATCACAATTCGACAAAAAGGTAACACATACCGAATCTAAAAAGGTAGAACAGAGTCGATTTATGAGGATTCTATGCAAAATATTCTGTTGTAAGAGCAACAGTCGGAGAAAGAATGCTACGATATATTCCAACACCGTGCTCTGCAAGGTAAAGCCGCCGCATATCCCCAATCGCAAGGCGTTCGTACACGCAGATGTTGGCTCGATGGCCATGAATATCGCCGAACAGCTCTACAGACTGGAGGTCAAACAGCAGACACGAGAGAAGCTCCCGAAAAATATCTTTGGCTTCCAAGTGTTATCGCAAAACCAAGTAATATCGCCTTGCGGAAGGGAGTTCACGCTCATACCCGAAGAGCTCATACTAAACACTGCTACGCTGATGCACGAAATGTATGTCACGCAACCGTGCCTCATCCTGTGAGGCGGCACACTCATAAGCGAATCACTATATTTAACATATGGACATAACACATGAGCCTCAGATCATAGACGGTATGGGAATGCTTTGTGTATATATGTAGACAAACTGTGCAGAGCTCTTCAGGAAGGTGCGCGCCGAGGAGATCCTCGAGGATCTCAAGGAGCTCGGTGTGGATGTGCGCGAGAAAACCTTCAGGAATCCTTCGTCAGAAGAGGCGCTAGGTCTATATGGACTTGCAATACAAGTTGTGTTCGGTAAAACGCGCCCGGATATCCGACCAGAGGATGTATATTCCCAAATCCACGAATACACCTCCTCGGTGGAAGGGTAAGTCGGTATACGTGGCCTAATAACACAATTTAGGCTCGAAATAACAGCTGACAATTTGGACTTCCTACGGAGAGGGATTGGAAATCTTAGATTCTGGCGTTTCTGCCAGAAGCTGCACGACGTCCTCGGGTTGCCGGAAATTGAGAGGTATGAATTGTTCAATCCGACTCCTGAATCTTTTAACCGCTTCATCACGGCATTTGTGGTCTATCTCAGGTTTAGAGAGGCTTTAAAAAACCTGTTCGAAGATGCAGTGGCACGTCTAAACTTCTGCGCGGAGCAGGAAACTCAGCTGGAAGTGAATATTAAACAGGTTGAACAGGAGTATGAGAACTTCAAGAAGCTCAAAGAGGATAATACGCTTGATCTGGAGACAAGTATCAACGACAGGGAACATTTAGAACACCTGCTTCTCCAGGCTAAGAGCGTATTTAATGAGCACAAGGAAGAAAAGGCAAAAGTAGATGCTGAAATTGAACGAACTAAAATAGCTATTAACGACATACAGCTTAACAGGACTAAGTTGAGACACATGAACGAAAGTCTGAGCGAGCAGGTTGTCTCGGATCCAGATACATTGTACAACCAAAGGGATGAACTGGAAGCCCAGGATAGCGCCCAGACAGTAACACTAAAGACCATGCTGGAAACTTATGATCAGGTGAAACAAAGACTCAGCCGTCTGGAAGGTTGTAACGACTTTTTGACAAATGTGAAGGCAAAACTGTCGCAGCACCTTGAGGAGGTGCTGAAGCCACTCGCTGACAACATAAGCGCAGCCAAGACACTCAAATCCAGGAACGAGACTTTGCGCGAGCAAATCAAACACCACAAGAATAAACGTGATGAGGCGCAGAACAGCTTGGTCCTGGCACGCCAGGATCACGAAGATAAATTACGCCTAGCGGAACAAAATGCGGAAAACAAACTTAAGGTGGCACGCCACTTCGCAGATGAAGCTCATGAACAGGTCCAACAAATACAGCAACATATATCGCAGGAAAGCAGTAAAATTGAAGCGCTGAAGCTTGAATACATGAGGCGAGAGGATATCATAGTCACCACGTTCCGAGCGCTGGAAGGAAACATGAAGAAGGTGACAGACGCTGCCAAGTCGTACGGACAGGGAATGGATGACATCATAAGCCAGCTACACAAAATTGTGACGGAAAAGTAGATATTACACCCAAGAGAGTTCTCAATGCAGTCTACTACTACAACGTTGATATAGCTTGACGCAAGTAGCTTTGGTGTGTCTTGACATGTTTAACACTGCGTATGTGCGTAGTGATGATGTAGGGATACTCATATAGTTAGTCGGGCTGCGAAGTGATGATTTGATGCAAAAGGACAGCACTCACCAGGATGGTAAATCCATTGCTAGTTATTGGGTGGATCAGCCGTATGTTGAAGGTTGAAGGAAGGGCATCCATTTTGCAGAGGTCGGACAGATCGCGTTGAAGAGATGCCCGTCGCTGGCAATCCGACGCTATCACATAGATACAACAAACATTAATATCATCATGTTCACAACGCAGAACCAACGAAACACCGAAACTCTCGCATTAATATTATCCTGGGAGGCTTAGAAAAAGAACCCCAAGATCTTTCCACCGGTGTGCTTACGACGAGCCTCCTCGTGATCCATGATCCCATACGCAGTAGACAGCACGAGGTGACCGAACTGCCTGCTCGGCAGAATGTTGGAACTCCACTGTTCAATGTCGTCGAGCGCGATGTCATAACGTGGAGAAACCACGGCGCACTTGTTAATGCGACCCAAAAGCTCGATCACAATCTTCCCACTGCGATGGTCATCCACAATGTGGAACTCCCCAATATAACCATGCTTCTGCATACACAACAGGAATTTGACAATGACACGGCTAGAAGGCCGGATCAATACGTGCCTCTTGCCCTTCTTCTCGGCGTTTACAATGGTCTTCAAACAATCGGCCAAAACGCTCATACGAACCATCTGCAAAATGATGTTTAAGAATTAAAAGGTTATGAGAAATAGGGTTGACTGGTTTCCAGGATTTAGCCTCGCGGAAAAGACTACCGACATACCTTGCCAGTGGGTAGGAAATATCACAACACTCTAAATAGACAGATAACACAGCGAAAACAAACGAATATCGTTTTTGAAACAAATGGGAAAGTTGAATTGAAGACTATGTATGCAGGAAAATGGCAATTTGACGGCGTTACACCAGTTACAGCGTACTCGTGGGGAGCCGGAGGGAGTCATCCGCGCCTACAGTGGGGATCGTTCAACAGGTATTATTGACGCATACACCATATGTAGAGGTGTTATGACCATTTGTTTGTGTGCTGTCGCCTAACGCAGATATGTTTGTGTTGGTGTTAGGCGATGGAAGGGTCACGGTCCTCGTGGTTAGCACTAGAAGACACGGAGGAGGGGATCCTCTCCCCGTTTGGCAGTTTTTCGTTCTAACACCTTGGTAGATGGATGTATCCACATTCATATGGAGGTGGCGAAAAACTCTTTGAACGCATTTTGCTCGCCACAGCACTGGTATTAAACGGTACATGTATATATACATAAAGTTGCTGAGATATTTAGTGCACATAGCACTTTCAGTTTGTTTGTATAAGTGGTTGGGACGGATCTTGTCAGTGGGTCAGTCAGTTCCATAGCAATCGGCAGGCCAAGGGCGCCGCTCAGAAGGCTAGTGTACTTATCGCACAGTAACGGTGGCAACGGACTCAACAACTGAGTATGGACGTGTATTTTGCTGGATAGGGTGGAGATAGCATCCTGGGATCAACATCCCGTTTATCTGAATGCTCATCACGCCGTCTATGTAATGCCCCTAGGGCCATCCTAGAAGTGTCGCATGAAGACGTGGCTTGTTGATAGGGCATCTTAGCTGTGTAATGTGGATTTACTGTTCAGTCCTTTGATTGCGTATCATCAGCTGGGTCTGTCTCCTTTGGCACATAAGCGAAAGGCAGGTAACGGTCTGGTACGTCTTCAACATGTGTTCCTTCTAAAAGCATATCCTGTTTCCTCCTAAAGGAAGACAACGATGCATTAGACATAGTGGACTCAGTATCGCTATCGGGAGAATCGGGTTTCGGTGGGCTCGGTGGCTCAGATTCCCCTATAGTCAGTGACTGAGGTCCCGCTAAGTTTGGTGACACGGGTTGAGGCGGGATTGATGGTGCAGTGGCGAAAGACAAATTATTTGATCTCCACGCTTCTACATCTGGAAGATCTCCCAGACCCTCGCCACTCGAAATACCATGGGTTTCTTCATACATAAAATCTTGCGTAGTTTCCCTCTTTTTGTTCTTGGGAAAGCAGGCCCTCCACCACTTTGTGGGCTTCTGTGGAGCCTGTGATGAGCCATCCGTGCCTTCGTCGTCATGCTGTGGGCCTTTGGTTCGAACTTTGCGGGAGAAGACATTAAAACTGGATATCCTTTCCCGAAGATTAGCCTGACGCAGCGGGGTGGTTTCATCTTGGTGTGATTGAGTGGGATTTGATGGACCGTCGCCAGGCCAATCAGGAAACTTGACATAAACCGTAGGATGGGCACGGCTATATGTATTAAATCTACTGGAGACATCCGGGAATTCATCTACGCTATTGTAATGCCAACTGTTGACAGGGACGTGGGCCGGTTGGGCGGTCGCACGAAAAAAGATTCCAGTAGGAAAAAGTACTTGACAGGCCAAAGCCAAAATGGCAACCATGCTGGTAGTGTTCATGGTGGAAATCATAATGGATATATAAGATTTCTTATTGCAAATAATAATCGTTGGGTGGTTTATAAGTTGTAATGAACTGGTAGGGAATTTTCATTGCCCATATTGCATTGGGCTACTAGCCAGGAAGGAAAATTGGCCCTCCATGGTTTCAACGCAACCTAGACGGTTGCTTGAATGTGTCCATAAGAAATTTGGGAGACAGGTGTTGGTGCAACCAACAACCAGGGGCATGCCACCGGAGACGCCTGCAGCAATGTTCCCACCAAAGAGACAAATAAAGGCACCATATAGCACATCACGTCTATATAGTGTCGAAAACACGGTATAGCAACATGCCAGCCACGCAAATGACACACTAACTGTGATGGCCTAGTCCGTGACCAATAGTGGTATATAACACATAACTTGGATTCCATCGCAATCTGGGTAGTCTGACAAGGCAATATCACCCAATTGATATTGACACAGCTGTTAAAATTGCCCAAAAATACTGTTTTAATCATAAAGTCTACTATTGCCAGTCGCATCCGGTTGGACGCCTCAGAATTGTGCTGAGGATACTGTGATGCGTCACCAGCACGACGTTATAACCGTCACTGGCCTTTAAATGTGTGATTTGGTTTGGCAAAATACAGTTCAACACTACTTTGGTATACACCGGCAAACAACTAATGCATATTATAAAGCCTTGTGTTGAACCGTGAAATCGAAGAAAATGACGGAGAAGGACAAAAAGGTAGAGGCAATCACGCCAGAAACACTCACATTTTCCATGTGTGTCAACGAAAAAGGCATAGACTGGGTCAAGTTGATGGCGTACCTGGACCACCATGCCGAGGCCTTCCCTCTGATAAGCTCGTTCTCCCGAATAGTGAGACTGCCCCCGGGAATCATATTGATAATCACAGTCCTCGGGCTCTTCATACTGTGCGCATTCGGAAAGAGCACAGCCATCATATGTGACGCGGGAGGGTTGCTGTACCCAGGGTACAAAACCTACAAGGTGATAAAGCACTTCGAGGGAACGCCAGCCATCCGCCGAGCAGCGACAGAGGAACTGAACGGCGCAATCGGAATTGATGGAAGCATGCCTCATGAACAGCTCATGTTTTGGGCGAAGTACTGGGTGGTATATTCCTTTGTGTTCGTACTCAAGTATCCACTATTCGCACTCTTCTTCTGGTTCCCCTTCCCAGATATTTTCAAGCTAGGCTTTACAGTGGCACTCTTCCACCCGAAGCTTAAGGTAGGCGCTTACCCCGGGAATCAAATCTTAATCCGCTACAGGGAGCCGAGTTTGTCTTCAATGTCTTCATCTTCCCAGTCCTCATACAATATGAGAGACGTATCGACGCTGCTCTTGAGTACGTCGAAAAGAAGATGGGGGAACTTATCCAGAGCCACAACAATAACGTCAAATCAAAGTTCAGTGAGCGTGCTGCCACCAAACTTGCCAAAGGACACAAGTACCTGAAGACCGCGGCACTGGTTGCCAAAAGTTTACATGACGGTAAAGATAGCGATGCAAGTGACTCCCACGAAGTCGAGTGAGCCATCAGGACAGCTGTTTACATTATTTGCTGAGAGACGAAACGGAGCCGCCAATATTGATGATCTGAAGGTGGCAAGAGAGCACTGCGTCCACAAGCAGTAACGCCTAACCACCACCAAGTATGCGGAACACACACTCATAAAGCCGTATAATGCACATTAGACATGTTCGTGTTGTGAACAAATATGAGGGCGATTTATGTTCTTAAACATTTGCTGCGATAGCATACCGCTGGGATGGTTTGGCCATTTGTTGGCTTCGGAACGTATCCATGCAACGCCTGAAATGGGTTACCAGGGTGCCTTCACACCTATGTCAGATTGGCGCCGAAGGTTACTGCGGAAAATCTTCTGGTACTCGCCTGAAAGCGCGATTATGCGACCGTTGAACTCGGCGCCGTCGTGTTGCGAAATGGCACTCTTTGCGTCATCCTCAGACTTGAAGATACAGCCTCCAGTGCCCTGATCAAGCTATGGAAACGTGAGGGAAAATGCCTACCATCGAGCGATCAGTGCGGTCGTAGTCTATCCACACCTTCTCGACTTCGCCAACCGGTGAAAACAGTTTCTGAAACCATTAGGTATTCTTGTCTTTAGCTCACCATTAGATCGTCCTTGGACACCTTGTAATCCAGATTGGAAATCTTGATGATGTATGTGGGTGGTCTAGCTGCCCTGCGCTGATCCGGACGTTGCTGCCCATATTTGCCGCCACGGTCGGAGTTCCTGGGTCTTAAGGCACGGATATCGTTGCGTTTGACATGGCCCCGGCGCCTGGCGTAACCTTCCTTGCGAATAGCCCTATCCTTCTGCATCACCTTGCCGACGTCGTCTGCACTTGTTCATCGAGACACTCGTCGACCTACCCAGAGCCATGTCTAACAGCTTGGAAGTGGAAGTACCACCACTTGCAGTCATAGTGGATGTTTTGTTTAGGGTATATCAGGTTATACGCTGAATTTCCCAGTGGAATCTGGTCAGTGTGTAGAGGATGGAAGGCTGAGGAATTACAGTGTTAGTGCTATATGGACGCATGAAGTGTATAGATTTCATGCAGGCTGTTGATACAACTGGGCATAGTATCTCTAAATATGGTTAGCTTGATTGTTTTGTAAGGACTTGTCTGTATCCCCCTGATGTTCGTAGGGCGGCTACACTGGTGGAGTACCATGATCAGTACTTATGTTTTAACCGCAAATCACCTTTGAAATGTGTTCCGGTGTTTACATTGTGGCTGAAAACACACCATCTAAGACAGTTGAGCCATGATACACTCACTAAGCAATAGAGAGATCATTCCTTTACATCTGCCAAAGAGCAGAGAAGCTCAAGCTCTCCATGTCTCATCGCAGGACCGTACGATAGTATAGTTGTAACATGGATATAATGATGGACCCCCAGCAGTGCGAAGTTTGTGGAGTAGGCTTTGGGCTGCTTAACAGACAGCGATCTTGCAAACAATGCAAAAGACGTTGCTGTGCAAAATGTATCGACACAAACTATCTATCCCCACGTAAAGGGAACAACAGCAGAAATGGAGAGGATACATGTGCTGACTGTGTCCTGACAGAGGCCACCAACCACTCAATATCAGTGCAAGAGGAGCTTACCGTCACGGAGGAGATCAACCGTGGACTCAAAAACGAACTTAAGCAGCGAGTCATTGCCATGGAAAAGTTTCGAAGCTTCATGACAGAGTTTTGCGAAACGTTCAACCCAGGATCCGCCATATTTGCTGATGACACCAACACCGATCTGGCGACCATGGAGGTGATTGATAGCACAATGCCAATTGTGAACTTGGTTGACCAGTGTCAAGTGAACCTGCACAATATTAGCACCAAGGTCAAAATGATGCGGGCAGAACGCGACAATGCATTAAAAAATGAAAGGATGCAGAAGCAAATGGTGGAGAATATGCAAACTCAAATGAAGAATATTGCACAACATAGAGATGAATTGCAGGAGTCAGTTCGGTCCTTGAACCAGACGATCATCAAAATGGAGGGAGAACTGCAACAGCTGGCGGACCTGAAACGCGAATACGAAAACCTGCGGGAGCGATGCAAGAAAATGGAAAGCCAAAGGGAACGTGCATCAGGCAGATTCACTACGGCATCCATTTGGGGTCAAAGGAACCCAGGGGAATCCCAGTCAGGCGGGTCCTACCTGATGTCGCTATTCTGCCCGAGGCTCGGAGTATAGTAGTCACGCATCTATCAAAGGACAATGTAGTTAACCATATTAACGCTTAATAGTATACATTAGTAGGGCTTTTTGTCCTGAAATGTCGAATAAATGGTGGATAAGTGCTCTCCGCGCTGCCGGAGTTGGATTTCGCAACGCTGTAACTGCTCAGTCAAACGACGGTTCTGATCCTCAGACGCCTGCAGTGACTGGGATGTCTGCGTGTACCGCCCCTGCAGCAAGTTCAAATCATCAGTGGCTTTATGTAAACGGCTCTCCATCGACTGAAGCTCACGGCTTAGGCGTTGGATCTCGACATCTGAAGCGTCCTTGGATGAACGCAGAGCACTTATCGTGTGCTCGTGGTTACGGCACTTGGTAGACAGATCGTCCACCTGGAGCTGCCGCTCGCGCAGCTGGTGGTGCGTCTGCTCATTTTCCTCTCTGGTTCTGGAAAGGTCGCCCTCCAATTGCTTGTGCTTGGACATCAGGGAAATCAACATGCGATATACTCTCTCAACCTGTGCGGTCAACTCGGTAACCTCCTGGTTCAGTCGGCCGTTGTCAGCCTCGACATTGCGAAGCTGGGAAAGCGATTTGTCACGCTGCTCCAGCTGACCCTGTAGACTGGAAACCTCAGACTTCAAACGGTCGCGATGAAGGTTCACCTCGCGCAAAGAGTCGGTGGCCTGGGTCTTCTCCGCCGATACCTGCCGGAGAGCCTGGTCTAAGTCATGCACTTGCGTGCGTAGTTTAGCGCATTCACGGTCAAGTTGCTGTGCCTGCGATGTCGCAGAACTCAACTGGCTCTGGGCAGTGGCCAGTTCAGCCCGGGATCGCTCCACCTTGGTGGCACACTCCTCTTTTACCAATTCCAGCTGTTTGGCAGCTGCCGCCCTGTGCTGTTGGAATTCCTTGGCCTGGGCATCCAAACGTGCGTGACTGCGAGCAACCTCCTTGCGGTGAAACGCCAGCTGAGCCTTGTACTTGGCTGCAAGCTCCTGGTGGTGTTGATCGGTAGCCCCGTTGGGACACAGCAACGAGTGAATCAAACTTTGTTTGCATGATTCGCTCGACATGTAAATCGATGCGATAATGGCGTGCACGCTCAGAAGGGCAGCAGCTCTCAAACTGCGTGTAGGATCAACCAAAGTGGAGTTGCTCGATATGGCACGTAAAAACTTATTCTCGCTCGCAAAGTTGCCCATACCGTGGTACTCGCTCATGCCTGTGTAGGTTGATGCGTAATCACGCAAAAGTGGTGAAACGCCAGGGCACATCTTCACGGCGCTGCACAACGCGCACAGCACGAAGGTTCCAGAGTCCATGCTGTCCGAACGATAGCCAGCAAGAGCATCATACGCCACCAACTTGGTAGCAATGTCACCTATGCACAGTGATTTGTGCAGGAACTCACACGAGACGCTGGTGGTATGCAGAGCCACAAGACGTAACTGCTTGGCGTTTACATCCTTCATCGCGGATACAAGGTCAGGAAGCCCACCCGCCTGAACGAAGCCATCTAAGAGGGCTACCTTGCTCACCAGACTAGTGGCATCCATCAGAGTAGCGCCAGCAGGCTTCCTGAATCCGACCATAGCGAGAAGGTGTTTCACGAACTTGGCCCTGATATCTCCACTAAGAGATTTGGTTACATCGGATCGCAACAAAACACGACGCATAATAAGTGCCATTATCACCTGGATGGGACCAAGACTCAGAGTGGCAACGTTCAGAAATGTTTCCACAGCGTTGCCAACCGTATCGGAATACCTCTCCAATAAACCAGCAGCACCTGACATCGTATTAGCAATATCTGGAAGTGTCTTCGGGCATGTGTCAAACAATAGGTGAAGCATTTGGAGAATGGGAACAGCCAAATCGTCCATCTTGTTGTGAATGAGATTACACGAGTGGAGCACGAACGTAGCGAACGTCTTCTGTGGATTCATACGATCGTCTGCGTAACGCGCAAAACCAGGATCACGCATGCATACGGTAAGTGCACTGGTGACGGCCTTTAACTGTAACACACTCCTGCATTTGGTCATGTACTCGAATAAAATTCTTGGAATCGAGTAGTTGTTCTGAGACAGCTCGGGGGGACATAAACGCACATACACGCAATATGCCCACAGCAAAAGTGACCTTCCTGAATTCGAACTTTCAAGCATGTTGCAGAGCGCCTTGACACCTTTGACCAACAGATCGCTGTTGCCGAACTTAATACCGCATGACAAAAGGCCACATAGGACGCTCCAGTGTTTAGAAAAAATAGCCTTACGGTCCTCTATATCGGGTGCTAAGCGATCCTCAGGTAGGTCGCCGCCTTGTATCATGTAATTTGCACGGTCGGTGCTGCGGACGGCCTGCTCAACGAAGCAGCAGGCAACGCAGGCAAGGGTATCGTATAAATCACTGTTGCCACCCAACAACTCATCCACGCAGTCCGGAGTGTTAGAAAGGATCACGTCAAGAAGATGTAGGCACAATGCATATAGTAAAGAAATGCGTTGTGCCACACGACGGTCAATTGAGGCAAACGGATCATTGTCCTCCGGTGTAGATCGCCACACTCCACGGCCAAGAAGCGAAAAGAATCGTCGCGCAATGTCAACGCTATTCCACTGGGTTTGCACGGAATTACCAGCGGAACTAAACCACGCTGTGGCGTAAATGACACGGATGACGTTCAATACGTGCGTGAGCAAATTGGCAGTGGAACTGTTTGAATCAACCGCTTGGGGTAACAAATAACCAATCTTGTGATACCTTGCAAGCACAGACAAAGTCATTATGGAGGTCATGTGGTCACTTGATGTGAGGCCCGACTCGCTGAGCTCATCGAAGGTCACATGTATCAAACCCCCGTAAGAGATGCTGGAACAGAGTGCCTCGGCACGGCCGTAGTAAGTATGAAGTAGTCTCTGGCAGTGTTTGGTGAGCAGCATTTCACACTCCGGTGTATTCAGATAGCGACTGCGATATGGGTTCCTCTCAAACTTTTGTAGTTCCAGTTTCCCAAGGACGTCACTGCATGCCTCGCGTGCAAATGTGGCACAGTCGTCGAACATGCCTCCCTTGTGGTAAGTGTCAATGCCGCCCATATTGTAGTTGTAATTGTACGCCATCCCAGCGGATGGTTTGTACTCTCCCCGGGGGGGATAGTCTGCCCTGACCTCGACGTTCTTCATTGGATCAGCCTTTGAGTAATCATTTCGGGTATTCTCGGAAATGTGATAATCATTCGCAGTTGGTTGCCTAGTCAAAGATGTGTACCCGCGATGTTCCAAGTTGTCGTACGTTGCGTCCCTGCCCATGTTTATGACCATCTCACTAACGTAATATAAGATCACACAACTAGCTTCTGATGAAGGAGGGTGTGATCATACGCGTGCCCAATCCTTAGCCCTTGTACTCATTATTGCACTGTGGTTCGGGCGAAGAAAAGTTGCGTGTACAGACGTTGCCGCAGCTTCGCACAGCGTGGAAATTAGAGGACGGCAGTCGAAAGTGTGTGAGCTATACAAAGAAACCGATTGTCAATGTAACAGATGTCGTTGTAGTTGAAATGATGTTGTTGTCGTCGTAAACAGCCTATTACGCCTGTACAAGTAGGCTCCCACAATACGAAGATAGAAGAATGATATGGCAGATGCGATGCGTGATAAAGATGACAGGAGCCTCAAAGTCACAAACGAAGCACCTTGTAACGGTGAGACCTGTCGAAAGCGCGTTTGACAGGCAGTGGAAAGAAATTTACATCCACACACCGCGATAGGCACTGATTGATAGAAGTACTCCGCAGCTGCTGCTGTCTTTTGCCGCTTGCTGAGTTATAACAAACGGCAAAATTGTTCACAGTAGATTGACGTGACTCGCCTATCACGCCAAACACTTATTCGAAGTACTGCTGCAGGCACGTGAGCCTGCCAAACCAGAATACAGTTCCAAAAGAATGCGTCCTCACCGCAGCCAGATAATGAGATTGGGTGATTAAAGGGTAGTATGGCGATCCGGTTAAGTCTTTGAAGTACGCAGGGAGGTGACGCGCGCTGGAGAACGGGCCACAGTGGACTGTCTAGATATGGGGAGTGTAGCAACCTCTTCCTAGCTCACTATGTTGGTCTTACCACATACTGAATTGCCATAGAGGTGGACTCACAAGTGCATTGAATGGCATCTGACGCCCAAACATTTCAGAAGGTGTTCGCGTGCTTGCGGAAACGGTGACCACTCCGAGCCGAGCACGCACAAGTATGATTCAACAGATACCTGTAGACAGAGATGTGTTCATAACCGTGAAGTGATGATGCATGCGCGTTCTAAAGAGAAGCGGGTAGCATGTGTGCGAGGGTTTACAGCCGTTGTTGGTGGATATACCGTGATGTCGTTGGCTGGTCGGGTAAAACTCTGCATGTATGATAGAAACCCTTCTTCTGGTCATTCCCTTCTTATATGTACCAAATAGTAGTCACCAAATAGGCGCCCTGTTGTACCAGCGAATTGTGATCACGCAGGTGACTCGCTCAAGAGTTTACCTTGCGTCTGATAAAGCATCGTATAGTTGCTACAGTTGTACACATTAACTTAATACTGATTCAAAGAGTGCTCAAGGGTCCTATTAATAGATTGGATGGTCTGCTTGCCTTCTTAGACCATATGCATCATTCTATGCAACCCCTTTATCCGTGGATTCCTATCTATAATGTGCCACGATGCATGAATAGTAATCATTTTGGAGCCGAGATGACATAAGAGTTTATGATGGCACTTACGAGTGTATAATTTGGTGAAAAGTGCTGTGCTTCTTCTGTTTTAGGTGCGTTGGAAGATGCTGTACCTCGAGAATGAAACTGGTTGGAATGCCTGCCTCTTTAGACTGCTATGTGTGACTCTGTGGTATCTGTTGGTTCAACGGTCACCTCTAGGTGCTGGCTCCAGAGCTAGTTTTGCCATTGAAAGACAGTGTCCTCTTCGCAGCTTTCCGGGAGAGGCAGACCTTGTTCGACCGCAGCATATCGCAAATCGCATAGGCCACCCTGGAGATCGCACAAGCTGGAAGACATTGGGAACTATTGCTCTACGCCAACCGTTGAAGCATGGATTTGTGACAACAGGTTCCACTTTCTCAAAAAAGGCTTGGAGATGTGACCATGTAGACAGCGGTCCACCAAGTATTGGTCATCAACTGTCATGGAAAGGTGTACGGAGGTACTCCATCGGTGCTGCAGGCCAATACAATCACGGGATTGATCCGAACAGAATAATAGGTGGCGATTTCGATACACCACCGGGTGTTCTTCACAGCGCAGAAAACGATGAAATTCGTGAATTCTCACAGGAAATGTGGAACAAAGGAGTCTCACTAGAGGAGGCAGTTGACCGGTTAAACCTTCTTGACGGTACACAGTCAGATGAAGTTATAGACAATTTCTTGTACGGAAAGTCCACGTCGGTTGATTCTAAGGAGGATGACAAAATCGCCAATGAGAATGCAAGTGGTAATGAAACCACCCTGTCTCAAGAGTCGCCTCTAGGAAGTGGAGGTAAGATCGAAGATAGCGAACTTGGTGAAGTGCCGGGATATGTGGCACCGCCTGAATATATAGACGAGGAGCAATATCGTCGAGAGACGGAGGAACGCTATGGAGGAATGCGCAAAGGACCTGAACCGGACATGAACGATCTAGACTCCGACGATGAACATCACACTGGAATAGAAGAAGTTAACTATTCGGCCCTCACAAGCAGCGAACTGCAGCTGGTGCGTACGCTGATGCAAAATAAGCTGGAATCGCCGGAGAGTCATGAACAAATCCTCAAGGAACTGCTTGCAGGCGGTACGGGTGACTTCACAGAAAAACAGTGTAGGGAATATTTCGATAAGTTCGTACGCATCGGAGATATACTTATGGAACTGAATAAGACGGTTGGAATGCAACCAGTGCAATTAGACTGGATACCAGAGATGCAGCAGCGCATCAGAGATTTTGTCGAAAATAAAGGATATGAAGTAGCCTCCATTAAGTGGACGGAACATGATGTTATAGTAGGACTGAAGGATGTTATATCGGACACCAGCTCTGCCTCCCTTCATGAGGCCTTGGCCATGCACCTCCACACAGAGGCTGGCATCGATATATGTCCCGGAATCAAAAAGTTAGGGGTATTGATGTACACGGCGACCCTTAATGAAAAGAAAACTGATGGATATGTGGGTTCAAAGAGTAAGCGCCAGCCAATAGACGAAGAAGGATAACAATAGTTATAAGCGGAATCGATGAAGGTTGTCTACAACTTTAAAAGGGAAACAGCAATAGACATTTTGTGGCATCCCAAATGATATCAAACTGAGTTCTTCTGCCATGATTGGTTTGTCTATGTCACGAAGTACAACTGCAATCATGCGATTCCGTGTTAATAAGACACAGTAGTAAAACCTCGAATAGATTACTAGGTTGTCAATATAACGCAGTAATAATTGTGTAAAATGATTAAATATATAAGGGTATGTATTACAATGTTGTTACGATGTTCATTGTTGAAGTTATCCTAGTGACAGTGTGTTACATACCTTGCAGGGTGGTGATTCTGACCCGCCATTATAATGCTCTGCAGCAAATCAGTTATTAGTATAATGTGTAATGTTGAGATGATTGGAGAGGGGTGTGCAATTGTAGTGGATAAGCATAACATAAGGATGTACGTATGCCGCTCAAACTGAACGGTAAGTGGATTCCTTAAGCATGTCCAAAGTGTCGATTCGTGGAACACTAATCGTTGCTTAGAGGCTGTAACATTGTTTCTATCGGTGCGACGAGGTCTGGAGGCTTGTCTTATCAACGAAATAAAAAGAAATCCACACCTTAACTCGATAGAAAGGATACACTCCAGAAGGAGCAAGGCATTAGATTATCTCATCCCGGAATCATATCCAGACGAAAAGGATTGGATAAATGGGTCTCTAGATGTTGAAGTAACGCGGATAAAGCGTTACGGTAATGATAAGTGGTTATACATCCCAAACCAGGGAGAGAAACAGCCTGTGACGAAGAAAATTATCCTGACTAACATACAACCTCAAAAGATAAGATACGTCAATTCCTGCAGCATTAGACCGCAGTCTGGAGGATTAGAAGTTAAGTGTAACCGAGACTGGCTTATAGGATGTGTTCTTGGTCTGAGAACTGTTGAGAGCGTTTGGCTACGAGTTGGAATACCTTTCCGATGCCACAGTAGTGTAGATCTCACCCACCGTATATCGCTATTACCATGGTCTGAGTATATGCCACAAGTACCGATAGAGAATATACCATTGCGTATAATCAGCAAACATTCAAGTGTATGGTCTAGTGTCGTCATAGAGGAATGCGTGCGTGAGGGCATACGTAACTATTTGAATCGTAATAATACGTCTATATCACAGAGTAATGTGGAGCCGGACGAATGCTGTATCTCTGTAAACATAAGCAGAAATACATGTTACGTAGCAGTACAGTGTTCATCCAGACTATCTCCACGGCATTTCAACTTTGTGAACAACACAGCTACTATAGGGACTGTTCAGGTTAGAGAAGGATTGGCCCCTTGTTGGTCCCTCTCGAAGGTAAAGCTACAGGCGCACATTGAAGTAAGGCAACAAACGGGATCAATTGACATCAGCAATAAAGGTGTTATACCTCCCTCAGTATCCATAGGTGAAACTGCTGTCCGACAAAACACTTTGGAGCGTCGGAAATTCATTGAAAACCAGCAACTCATATCTAATGATAAGTACGAAATTGCAGACGTGCTTATAGCGGGGATTCTACACGCTGATAGTATAGTAAAGAAACTGAAGAAAAGGCCACTTCGGGTAAGTCATTGGAATTGTGAAAGGCCTAGATATATGCAGATCTGGAACCCATTCTGTGGAAACGGGCTTGTACTCAGTGAAATAATAGCGTTGGTCCTGCAATTGCCTAACTTTACGTTGCAAAATCCACCATCCTCATTCTTCCGAGAATTGGCAATTGGGAAGGACAATGACTTGTACAACTCTGTGCTTGACAAATATCTGAAGGTCGAAATTCCAGGTATAAAAGACGTTGAAGTTGTTGGGTCAGAAAGAAGTGTCCTAAAATTAGCACAAGCGGCAGTAAAGTTGGACAACCTCTACTCCTTTTACAGGCCGATTTTTAATGAGGGTAGGATAAGGTTATTCGCGATAATAGTGTTTTAGATCATAGAACTTGCAACAGCATAAAGGGAGAATCCACGGTTTTTAGACAATATCGCAATAGGTAGGTATACAATGCTGTCGTTAAAGCGTTTCCAAGGCTGCCGGTTTCGGTATCCCTTCACCAGGCGGAATTGGGAACAATTGCGCCCCTCATGTCCGGATCAATGGTAATTGCGAAGATACCTTGCATGAAGAAGGAGGTTCGTTGGCATTGGGTTGAATGTATATGTTGCAGGCTGGAAGTGACCACGTCTATGAGTCTATCAAAGCATACCGTCTCTTTGGGAATATAATAGGTTCACGATCAGATTGGAATGGTGTATACGCGATTGTGAGAGTGGGTAGAGCATTGAGATGTGCTAATCCTTACCAGGGTAGAGCATTCGAACATTTCAGCGGACTTGAATGGCATAGTATAGCTAAAGCTACTAGTTCAAGAGGGGGAACGACCAAGCTGCTCAGGTGGGATGCAATTTGCTCTCCATTATGACTATGATACAGATGGACAGGGAAGTCGAAGATATTCAAAACACCTGAAGAGCGATCGGAGCAACTAAATGAGCTCGATTTCATTTAAAATTGCAACAATGTGCTACACTCAGAACAAGATGTCAGTCGTGATCAGGAGTATTGGCATGTTCCTTTTATGGTGTTCGCATGGTCTGATGGCATTTCGTAGGTTGATCCCAACGTTATGAAATGATGTAACAGGGATTCCACAAACAGTACATACATCGCTACGACGTGGAACTTTGTTAGTTTTAACTAGTGTAGTTGTTAAAGATGTGTATTTGTAGATTCTCAGAACCTATAAAGGTGGCCATATTTGGAAGCACGGGGAGCATCGGAACACAGACACTCGACATGATACGTAGCATGAACAAAGCATCGGAAGAACCTAAATTTAAGGTAGTGGCGCTCACAGCGGACAGTAATGTGAAAGACCTAGCAAAACAGGCCGATGAATTCAAGTTGGTTATACAGGTATCATAGATACAACAATGTCGTAGGCCATCCCATCTCAACATCAATACAAATGTCGAAGATCTACGCAACAGTGTGGATAGCCGATGCCACATAACAACCGGAGCAGACGGATTAGTAAGGCTATGCAAGTCCGTCGACTATGATTTACTAATAATGGGGATTTCTGGATGCGCAGGTATCACACCTACTGTTGCTGCAGCAATGTCCGGCAAGCGATTAGCATTGGCCAACAAGGAGTCTGTGGTATCAGCAGGTAGCTTCATCAAGAATTAGCATATATGTCGCTTATAGGGAACTTGTTGCGCAGAGTTATCAGTCAAAGCAAGTGTGAAATCATCCCAATAGACTCGGAACACAACGCTTTGTATCAGTGTCTAATGACATCGGCACGTGATTTCGTGGATCATGTTAAAATTAAAACTACAAAACCATTGTGTAGCATCTCATCGAATGTCATTAATACCGTGAAACGGCTCATAATAACCAGCAGTGGTGGGCCTTTCAGGGATACGCCATTACACATGATGGAAACACTACGATTGAAGGATGCCCTCAAACATCCGGTATGGAGCATGGGTGCAAAAATAACGGTGGACTCATCTACAATGATGAACAAGGGACTAGAAGTGATCGAAGCTAACCAACTTTTCGGAATCCCCTACGAACAAATACGAGTGTTGATTCACAAGGAGTGTATTGTGCATTCTCTCGTTGAATTTGTCGATAACTCAGTTGTGGCGCAACTTTACAGGCCTGATATGAGGCTCCCAATCGCATATGCTTTAAACTGGCCAGATCGGGTTGAAAATACACTGCCCGAACTGGAACTGACACAACAGTCTCTTACCTTCTCAGACCCAGACCTTCAGAAATTCCCTTGTCTAAAACTAGCATATCAAGTGGGTAAGATGGGTGGTTTATACCCAACAGTGTTAAATGCGGCCAACGAAAAAGCCAATGAGATATTTAGACAAGATGCCATCTCACATTGTGAACTGTTCCACTTTGTGAGCAATGCGATTGACGCATACCGACATCCCAATGCTACTGACAACAGTATAGAGGTATGGTGTGTCTGTGAATGATCTGTAACCATTATGTAGGAGATCATGGAGGCTCATGAGTGGGCCAAGCGATACGTCCTCGCCGAGTTCAACGCTCGAACCTAGAGACATTTGCATACAACACGTGTATAGGTATAGACCCGATGTACCATTGCTTGCGCCCCCAACTTTGTTTGTTGCAATTATGTAAATGCAATCTTGTATAGTGGTTACTATGTGACATGTATTTAGCTCCGCGGTTCACAAAGAGTATATTGTGATGCTGAGTATTGAAGCATTTTTGGTATGAGTTATAATGCGTTGAACAAACCAAAAATATGTTGAATTTAGTGTGACGGAGCCATTCCGAGTAAAATGACCGGGAAAGCATGCTGTGACGAAATCAAGCCATCTATGTCAGTTTTTAACGATATTAATCCAGTTAAGCTTAATGCTCTAGATCGTGAAGATACACCAGCTTTTGCCTGATCCCTGTGCGATTGGGCGGACATGTCCTCCTGCTCTACATAAGCCGCTCTTCATTTATAGAGTTCCGCCCATCTGTTCTCCACTTCTGCGGTTAATCCCATCTTCTATCCCCGATTCTTCGTCCTTAACGTCCACTTCATTTCGTTCATTTGTACGTTTCATATAAACTGCGATGAATGGCGAAAATGCAATTATGATCGTTGCGAACGATCCTATCAGTCCTATTATACGTAATACCCGATCCTTGGTAGACAGATGCGGGAGCATAATACTCTTCAGGTTGAAATATAATAATAGGAATATTGCGATACCGAAACAAACTCCTCCCACAATGTATGGATAGTGTTTTTCTAGGTCCTCAAAATTTCTGCTGCTGCAGCTAACCACAGGAGCACGAAGTCCAATGGACAGGTAAATCAGTGTGGAGATATACAGAATTCCAGGAATATTCATGATCGTGGTTGAGAAGTGATACCAGGAGTCAATGATGTATTACGCCAAAAGCCCATTCGGTAGGTCATACCGTAAGCGATTTGTCAAAGACAAACCTCATACCACAACAAAAAACCAACACTATGCTTTCTCCAATCGCTTCACATCGTTCTAATGGTATTACTTGATATTCTGTTGTACCCCTATCCAGTAGTCATCACAGAGCACCTTAGATACCGGATTGTAAGAGATCCCTAACCGACACCATAAAGGTTCTTATATCCTAAATCCTAGACACGTAAATGACGCATTGTGTTTGGTATATACAGCCGAATGTTGAGGTGCAAAATGGTACATCCTCTGATACGTAGTGGATGTGGTGCCTTAGGAAACACGATAAAGGAATCGTAGACGCTAAGAAATATTGCAACAGAACGGGCGACTCTGTCAATGCAGATATTAGTCTGTTGGTTCAGTCCTTATACAGACGAAAGGCATTTTCTAGCATGTGTCTAATGGCTCGTTGTAACAGCGTGTAACAGATTCTGACCCCAGGGTTGATTCTACTTTAGCAACAACAAAAGTGCAACTGTACAAGGCAGATATATGATAGAATCTTCAGTGTCATGTGGAATGTATAGATATTCATACATGTGTATGTTGTGGAATGAATCCA
Organism: Ailurus styani; assembly: GCA_002007465.1. NCBI lineage: Eukaryota > Metazoa > Chordata > Mammalia > Carnivora > Ailuridae > Ailurus > Ailurus styani. Next base: position 58,983 of record LNAC01001934.1, read on the forward strand.
ACCGCAGGCACCTAGGGGTTGACGACTAGGGTACCCTTGACTATTCAATGAGGTATCGATTGCATATGTATACACGAACATTACAACGAGGATTCGGTGTAGGATCTATCAGTCAAACCAGGACTGCGGCTTTGGATGAGGCTGCAGCTCCCTGTCTACCAACAACGATGTCCATGACTCCACATCACCGCTCACAATGCCAGGCGACCTTACCATTCAACAAATCAAGGGGTATAGTATGAATTACAGCACGTGGATACCGATGTGTACCTGACTTCTACAACTGGAAAAATAATAATCCTGAAAGGGACATAATAGTGATACAAATGTTGTTTTGGTGATCAAACAGCTTTGGTATTGCTTCCCTCTATACTGGTCATACGTTCAAAGCATAGTGTAGACATTTAATCAGAGTGGTCAGTTGTTAACGATATAGAATGGAATGGGTGCCTAAACAGTACTTCGGGGTAATACATCATGATGCCCTATATGGTATCTATAATGTTCGGGGTATATAGTTCGTAACATACCATGGTAATTTATTTTTTTCAGGGTACTAGTATTATGGGTTATACTGTTCATTTCTGTGTTAGGGATTAGGATATACGACTCTGTTCATAGTATTATGTTATGGATTTATTATAGTGTCTTTTAGTAATGTTCATCGTAGCTGATAAGACTAACTTCACGGAGCCTAGTACTCTGATGGAACACCCCCCAAATTATGGCTGGNCAATGTGAAGACTGAGGTTATTAATAAGCTTAAGGAGGAGGTGTAACAATATTGCGATGAGACGTATATGACAAACTTTGATGAAGAATCTTCCAGTGGGGAATTTCATGAGACCTTCAATGGTGTTGGCGAAACCTCATCATAGCCATCCTCCAACATTCGTACCATACAGATATCGAGACAGTGGATTAATTGCACTGATTGCATACTCCATGGTAGATGTATACATGCATTCAAGCAATCTCCTCATATTATTTAGCAGATGATGCATGAATTATTGGTGTAGACGATCTTACCCATGATGCAAAGATGACCATGCATACTAGCCTGCACCTGAAGATACTATTCGTAGCTGAAACCGTACCATGACTACCGCATCATCCAACATTGTATATTCACGTACTTCCACATTACAACAATCTGCCATTCACACCACAGCGTCGTCGCTTGGCATCAGGCCTTTCATAAGATCCACGTCGGACCCTTTCCCCATTCCATCCATGGGGTGTTGCATGGAATTATCGCTTGACCCAACATCGCATCATTCCTGGTCTTTACTTAGTCCACTGTAATCTCCATCTAACCAACACGTTGGTATCATGGAAGTACGCCTAGGAGTTCGGTATGTCTTCTTTTGCCTCTTGGTTACTGTATTCTACGCTTCAATTGTAAAGGCTGGGCGAGATCCAGTCACTACTGAGCCTAGTAGTCTGAAGGATGCTTTGGAGTTACTAGATAAACTAAATCAATCCTCCATCAAGGGTCAGGTGCTTGAGCAGGTTCAGGATAAGATCCAGACCTACCTCAAACCTACTGGAATCTTCGATCAATCTGTCGAAAAAAACCTTGCAAGGGTACTTGGAAGGATTTCCGAACTGCGTAGGCGTCTTCTCAAGGATCCNGAGGAACCCTCGAGCTGCAACTTAGACATTCCAGGTACCCTAGCCAGTATGGGAAATATGCTGAGCTTAACCCCTCTGAACACCACCTGAACTACGCTGAGGCCCTGATTAACTTGCTCCCCATACTACACAGTGAACTGTGGATATTGCACTTCCATACTGGTGTAGAATGCACAACCATAGGTTGTGGAACATGGCATAAACAGCAATTTGGCAAACCACATACTGACTCCCATCTTCACATGTGGCTTACTGATCAGCTTTATAAGGAGGATATCCCAAAGGGGTTCAATGACTATGACCTGCATGAGACCAACAATGGCCACGATGTCAGTGCTAATACGGGTATATCCTTATCTGGTGGGTCACTGAACCATGCACAATACGGCCTGTTCCTTCTAAGTCCCAGATGGCATCACTCTAATCTGGGTAACGCAATTCTGTTCGTCCAAGAGTTCTGTAGACAAGTTAATGAAGGGGATGGCATCTTCGAGGAGAAACTGGCCGATGCGCAGTATGACGGTTTGAAATCTGTTTGTGGTCTCGTAAATGCTAGACTTAAATTCCTAACCGATACTCTGCGTCCACTGTACAATGACAGTTCCGACAAGAATACATATAAGGACCATTTGAGGCCTGAATACTTTCCGACGTATGTTGGCTGGCTGCAGAGGAATATTCATAGTATGGTGGAGTCCGTAAAGGAAATGTTATCTGAATCAGAAAAGTGGACTAGAAGGGTATTAAAGGAAGCCAAGTCTGCTGGTCCATTCAAGTATGGCTTCGTATTTAAGGATGATGGATGGGACTCTGAACCATTACAGGCCCAGCTCAAGGCTGCCATGGAATGTCTTATTGGTACTGTCTCCGAAGAGTCCTGTTCAGTGACGATTCCCTTGGAGGAACCCTCGAGCTGCAACTTAGACATTCCAGGTACCCTAGCCAGTATGGGAAATATGCTGAGCTTAACCCCTCTGAACACCACCTGAACTACGCTGAGGCCCTGATTAACTTGCTCCCCATACTACACAGTGAACTGTGGATATTGCACTTCCATACTGGTGTAGAATGCACAACCATAGGTTGTGGAACATGGCATAAACAGCAATTTGGCAAACCACATACTGACTCCCATCTTCACATGTGGCTTACTGATCAGCTTTATAAGGAGGATATCCCAAAGGGGTTCAATGACTATGACCTGCATGAGACCAACAATGGCCACGATGTCAGTGCTAATACGGGTATATCCTTATCTGGTGGGTCACTGAACCATGCACAATACGGTCTGTTCCTTCTAAGTCCCAGATGGCATCACTCTAATCTGGGTAACGCAATTCTGTTCGTCCAAGAGTTCTGCAGACAAGTTAATAAAGGGGATGGCATCTTCGAGGAGAAACTGGCCGATGCGCAGTATGACGGTTTGAAATCTGTTTGTGGTCTCGTAAATGCTAGACTTAAATTCCTAACCGATGTTCTACATCCACTGTACCATGGTAGCATTGTTGTGAGTCCTTACATGGACAAGTTAAAGTCCGAGGCATTTGGTCTGTATTTGGACTGGCTGCAGAAGAATATTCATAGTATGGTCGAGTCCGTAAAGGAAATGTTATCTGAATCAGAAAAGTGGACTAGAAGGGTATTAAAGGAAGCCAAGTCTGCTGGTCCATTCAAGTATGGCTTCGTATTTAAGGATGATGGATGGGACTCTGAACCATTACAGGCCCAGCTCAAGGCTGCCATGGAATGTCTTATTGGTACTGTCTCCGAAGAGTCCTGTTCAGTGACGATTCCCTTGGAGGAACCCTCGAGCTGCAACTTAGACATTCCAGGTACCCTAGCCAGTATGGGAAATATGCTGAGCTTAACCCCTCTGAACACCACCTGAACTACGCTGAGGCCCTGATTAACTTGCTCCCCATACTACACAGTGAACTGTGGATATTGCACTTCCATACTGGTGTAGAATGCACAACCATAGGTTGTGGAACATGGCATAAACAGCAATTTGGCAAACCACATACTGACTCCCATCTTCACATGTGGCTTACTGATCAGCTTTATAAGGAGGATATCCCAAAGGGGTTCAATGACTATGACCTGCATGAGACCAACAATGGCCACGATGTCAGTGCTAATACGGGTATATCCTTATCTGGTGGGTCACTGAACCATGCACAATACGGTCTGTTCCTTCTAAGTCCCAGATGGCATCACTCTAATCTGGGTAACGCAATTCTGTTCGTCCAAGAGTTCTGTAGACAAGTTAATGAAGGGGATGGCATCTTCGAGGAGAAACTGGCCGATGCGCAGTATGACGGTTTGAAATCTGTTTGTGGTCTCGTAAATGCTAGACTTAAATTCCTAACCGATGTTCTACATCCACTGTACCATGGTAGCATTGTTGTGAGTCCTTACATGGACAAGTTAAAGTCCGAGGCATTTGGTCTGTATTTGGACTGGCTGCAGAAGAATATTCATAGTATGGTCGAGTCCGTAAAGGAAATGTTATCTGAATCAGAAAAGTGGACTAGAAGGGTATTAAAGGAAGCCAAGTCTGCTGGTCCATTCAAGTATGGCTTCGTATTTAAGGATGATGGATGGGACTCTGAACCATTACAGGCCCAGCTCAAGGCTGCCATGGAATGTCTTATTGGTACTGTCTCCGAAGAGTCCTGTTCAGTGACGATTCCCTTGGAGGAACCCTCGAGCTGCAACTTAGACATTCCAGGTACCCTAGCCAGTATGGGAAATATGCTGAGCTTAACCCCTCTGAACACCACCTGAACTACGCTGAGGCCCTGATTAACTTGCTCCCCATACTACACAGTGAACTGTGGATATTGCACTTCCATACTGGTGTAGAATGCACAACCATAGGTTGTGGAACATGGCATAAACAGCAATTTGGCAAACCACATACTGACTCCCATCTTCACATGTGGCTTACTGATCAGCTTTATAAGGAGGATATCCCAAAGGGGTTCAATGACTATGACCTGCATGAGACCAACAATGGCCACGATGTCAGTGCTAATACGGGTATATCCTTATCTGGTGGGTCACTGAACCATGCACAATACGGTCTGTTCCTTCTAAGTCCCAGATGGCATCACTCTAATCTGGGTAACGCAATTCTGTTCGTCCAAGAGTTCTGCAGACAAGTTAAGGAGGAATCCAAGGCCGGTAATTCCTGGCCCAGTGAAGGCATGTCAGTAAGGAGTGCCATCCATTACTGGATAAGTAACGCTGTCACAGTGGGTTATGTCAACTTCAAGGGACTCTCCACTGCTAATATTGAAAAGCGTCTGGGAGGTGCGCCCCGGCACATTGTCAGCTACAGAAGTGTATCCTCCCCTGAGTAGTCTAATGTATTTCGTAAATATTCAATGTAATGTAGTACAACCATGTTTTTTGTGATTACAGTGCACAAAAAATCAGACTTACATGACATATTGGCAGCAATGTTCACTATTGCTAAATCCACCACCTGATTCAGATTCCATACAGTATTACCGCCTGCCTCAGCTATACTAATGCATGTTTTGTTTTGCGGTATACTTAAGTTGCGATATACAGTCTACTCGTAACTGGCTAGGCCTTAGTTAATGTTATATTAATTAGGTCAGAGTATTACGTTGTATTACAATGTCCGGTAGTCAACATGTCAGGACGGCGTAGTGACTTGAAGGAGCCCGAGCCTCTCAAGGCATGTTTCTAGCTTATGGCTAGTTTGTTTAGTAAGACGGATGGTAAGATTCAAGTTATTACGAAGCTTATAAAGGAAGTGGAACAGCATTGTGGTTCTATTTACCAGACTGAGCTCCCGTTCCTCATTATGGTTCCGGATACCCTGCCAGTGTGGCGATGATTTGCCTGGTAAGATCCTCCATGCTGAGGAAAATATCTAGCGGCAGTATGATGGCTTTTACTACTACCATACAGGTTGTATTGTCTGGTGAACTAGTATGGACGTAGTTTCTACATGTGTTCTAATGTACTCTGATGGGTGTAACAATGTAGCACTTGTATGTCTTGTTACAGTATAGTTGTGCTGTAATATAGAGTGTGCTCTTGGGTATCCAGGTGTGTGTCACGCTGCTTGGGCCATAGGATTACGTTGTATTGCAGTGTCCAGTATTCAACATGGATTGTCATAGTCTCACAGATCCTAGTACACTTAAGCAGTGTCTGCAGCTCATGGCTAGTCTCTATAACAAGAAGGATATGAGGTCTAGAGTTATTGCTAAGCTTAAGAGTGAGGTTGGGAAGTACTGTGCTCAGAGCTATCTGAATCAGTTTGCAATTTCTCATGATTCCGGAAACCTTGTCAGGATGTTTTTTTACGTCCACCTGTTGCTTGGTCAGAATATTCTCAATACGCTGGATTACGGCTTATATCATGACCTTAATAACTCCGAGGAGTGCATTGTTAAGTACATTAAGGCATGCCTGCCAAAGTTATATGCTGCCCTGTATTTCCTGTACTTCAATGTTTNATATGCTGCCCTGTATTTCCTGTACTTCAATGTTTTTTCTGGTATTGGGATCAATGGAGGGGAGTGGAGCGATATGAAGGTTAATTCCGACAAAGAATATCTTGGCCAATGGTTCAATGGCACAGATTCTGGTCATTTCATGCCAAGGGGCTTCACGACTACGCTCAATAAGTCTACCCATGGTTTCATTCTGGCCACCACCCTAAAGGGGCTTGTGAGGCATGATGATGCAATGTTCCTCCAGAAGGTGTTGGTCCCCATGCTCTTTATATGCCCATGGTCTGATGCCCTGACCGGGCATGGATGTTTATTCCTAGATTACTTCTGTTGTCAGGTTAAGAGTGGTACCTTGAAGAATCAGTACAGTAATGTCTATCCAGGTGAAGACTATGATAATTTCAAGCAGGCATGCGATCAAGTTAAGCCTGAGCTTGACAAATTTATTAATGGTTCCTTAACCCAAATCCAGGCCGTATGTCAGGTCAATGACAAGTTGTATGCACAACATTGGGATGCTAACAACTTCGATGAGTATGTTGCTTGGCTTAGGGAAAACCTTGCTAATATTATAGCATCCTTGCGGAGCATGTCCATGGCTTCTGCCAGCTGGGACAAAGATAAATTAAAGCAAACTAAGTCAGCTGGCCCCTTCAAATATGGCTTCGTCTTCTCTAAGTCGTGGGACGGAACGTCTGAGTCAATTCAATCCAAACTCCAGTCTGCCATAGATGAACTGACCAAGTCAGGATCCGGATCCCTTACCATGCTCAAGCAAAATCTTAATACTCTCCAGCCTAGGTCACCCCATTCAGAACCCCCACTAACCAGTAAGTTCCCTAGTACTTTGACTCATGCTTGTTCAGGTGGTGGCAGTGGAGGGCCTGCGGTTGTGCCTGGGGCTAAGGGCAAAACTGCTAAGGGAAATGAGCGGGATGGACAGAATAAAGGTGACAAGGAAGATGCGAAATCTTCATCCGGCACCTCAGGTGCCACTGGTGGAATAGATTTCTCTTGTAATAAGCTACAGCAGCCTGACACTCTGGAGTCATGTCTCCAACTGTTTGGCAAGCTATCTAAGATGAACGAATTGATGCCCAAGGTTATAGGGCAGCTGAAGATTTTTGTGCAGATGTATTGTGGTTCCCAGTACGTCAATGAGCTTGAAGGGGACTTCGGCCACCTTCACTTGACGTTCCATTGTGCCGACATGGTGATTGAGGATATTATTAAGGATGTGAATTACGAGAAGTATAATGGCCCGAATGATTTCCATGCCGAGTGCGCTGGAATGTTTGCTAGCTATATTATCGCAATGGTGCCTCAGATTTATACTGCCCTGTATTTCCTGTACTTTCAAGTGTCTCAAGACTGCACCAAAATTAAAGGAAGCGGGTGGAAGGATGAAAAGGTTGATGGTTCTTCCGGCCAGAATAACCTCCACAAGTTCCTCACTAGAAAGGACGCCAAGATGCCCCCCGGTATTATTAACGGAGGCTTTAACCAGTCTGGACAGCGTTTCTCCACCAAAACAGGTTCTGAACTGGGCGAAACCTTAAGTCAGCTGATTAGCCATACCGATCCTGGACCACTCCAAAAAGCTTTACTTGGGTTGTTATTCTTGGGGCCGTGGCATGATGCTAAACTGGGTCATGCTTGTTTGTTTCTGGAAAGGTTTTGTCAGGAAGTTGAGAAGCAATGTAATATTTTGAAGAATCAGTACTGTAAAGTGTATCCAGGTGAAGACTATGATAAGTTCATGGAACTGTGCAGGAACCTTAGGAAGGATCTTGACAAATTTGTTAGTGGGACCCTCCATATCCAGGCCACATGCCAGCGTAGCAACAATAAGTTGTATGAACCTCTCCTCAAGACTGAGGCCTTTGGGCTTTACACTGACTGGTTGAATAAAAACCTTGCTAATATTATCGCATCCTTGCAGAGCATGTCCATGGCTTCTGCCAGCTGGAGCACAGATAGTTTGAACAAGGCTGAATCGACTGGCCCCTTCAAGTATGGCTTCGTCTTCTCTGAGTCGTGGGACGGAACGTCTGAGTCAATTCAATCCAAACTCCAGTCTGCCATAGATGAGCTGACCAAGTCAGGATCCGGATCCCTTACTAAACATATGATAAGACTCCGGAAGATACAAGCAGTGACCACATGGAAATCCCTACTCACTGAACTTGTCATAAACGGGTTTGGAAGCCTGGGGAGCAACCTGAGCGGTGTCCTGAGTGTTCTGGGCATCATCGGCGGAATAACATATGTTTTAAAGGCACTTGTAGTATAGTATTTTGAAGCACCGTATATTGTATTGTTTACAGTTATATGGATACTACAACTCTGATCCTTCTGTGTCGAAGACTTAGGAAATAGTCATGCTACATATTCTGGTCAGTACCATCTTACTAATACTGACTAGTCCATAGTGTTGTCGATTAATCAACATGTCAGAGTTTAATAGCCTGAAGAAGCCTGATAAACTCAAGTAGTGGATCCAACTTATGTAGAGCCTCCTTCATAATAATATGCTTATAAAATCACAGGTTATTACGAAGCTTATAAAGGAAGTGGAACAGCATTGTGGTTCTATTTACCAGACTGAGCTCTTGTTCCTCATTACGGTTCCGGATACCCTGCCAGTGTGGCGATGATTTGCCTGGTAAGATCCTCCATGCTGAGGAAAATATCTAGCGGCAGTATGATGGCTTTTACTACTACCATACAGGTTGTATTGTCTGGTGAACTAGTATGGACGTAGTTTCTACATGTGCTCTAGCATAATGTACGCCGACTCGTGGTGCGGCCGGTACAGGCATGGTAACATGGTTGTTGCAGGCAGCACTGCAATGATGGCCTTAACAAGGTCACTTGAGCCAGGCAACTAGTCCCATGCCTATGTTCGTAAGATCATTATATATTAGTGACTAATCAAGTACACCACAATAGATGGGTCTAGTAAATACCACTGGGTCATGCATGCACCACACACGGTAGTGGAGAACCATCTCTTCATATAACATGCTGATCAGGGCGTCTAACGTGGCTGATGTTATATTCCATTAAGGTATAGGCAACCACTGATGGTACCCACAGCCTGGAACATACTTGGACATCATACTGATGCTCACAGTAGTTGTGATCTACTGACTGCATAGCATAACACTATTAATCATAGCTAAAGACGTCACGGCAGACATAGGCATGGCTGATATGGCACTACAGCGTCACTGATCATCCAGATGTGCACGTACATCACAGCACTGCAATGTTGGATTGTGCAGACCATGCCACAGCAGTAACAAACACAGCGGGTGTATACATGCATCCAATTAACCTCCTTATATCCTTTTGTTGTTGATGTGTGGAACATACGTGGAAGGTATTGTAATTATTCGTGAAAACTGTGATGGGATGCTGTAGTGCAACTAGAATTGGCACTGGGGGCGTCCATGTGTTATGCCGTGGTCCTCAGCATCCAAGATTATTTAATCATGTATAGCCACATTCCAAGAGTTATTATTCCACACAACACTGTTCTGGTAGGTATTGCTAATGTAACCATAGAATCCACGTCGGGCACTTCATCAAGTCTTCTAGGGCGTGTTGCATGAAATACGGCCTTACAGGCCTAAACACTGGAGGATCTAACGCAGTCCACTGTAATATCCACCTAACCAGCATGTAGAGCAATGGAAGTACGCTTAGTATTGCAGTACGTGGTCTTATACCTCCTGGCATCACTATCGCATAATGCAATTGCAGATGCTGGACAGGATTCCGCCACTACTGACCCTGGTAATCTGCCTATAGGCTTCCCTGAGCCAACCACTCTGAAGGATGTCCTGGACCTACTAGGCAAACTTAATAAATCCCCAATAAAGAATAAGATCCTTAAAATATTTGGGAAAAAGACCACAATTGCTTTAATCTCATCTGCAGTAGAAGAGAAGATTCAGCTTTATTTCAACACTAAAGGAATTCCCGGTGAATCTATCGAGAAGAATCTCACAAAGGTACTTCACAATATCCCTGTCCTACGTAAGATCCTTCTCAAAGATCCCGAACAGTATGGGAAATATGCTGAGCTTAACCCCTCTGAACACCACCTGAACTATGCTGAGAATTTGATCAAGTCGTTGCCCATACTACACAGTGAACTGTTGATCCTGCACTTCCATACTGGGTGGGAATGTAAAAAAATCGGCGGCGGAGCATGGTACGGCCAGAAGTTTGGTAAATCCCATAATACCACGCGGCTCTACCTATGGCTCACGGATCAACATGACACAGCTGTCCCCTATATCCCCAAGGGTTTCAAGCCAGATGAACTCCATGATAATAACAGCATTAAAGACATTGATATGAAAATTGGTATATCCTTATCTGGTGGGTC
>LNAC01001935.1:0-11252 GCA_002007465.1 Ailurus styani
TGATTCACAGACCTGTACCCCTTGGGCAAATAATAAAAATAAAATTTAAAAAAAAATTAACAAGGCATGAAACAACAAATGTTGGTGAGGATGTGAAGAAAGGGGAACACTCTTACAATATTGGTGGCAATGCAAGCTGGGGCAGCCAGTCCAGAAAACACTAGGGATGTTCCTCAAGATGTTAAAAATAGAGCTACCTTACAACCCAACAATTGAACTACTATGTATTTACCACAAAGATACAGATGTAGTGAAAAGAAGGGTACATGCATCCCAAAGCTCATAGCAGTAATGTCCACAATAGCCAAACTGTGGAAGGAGCTTATATGCCCTTCAACAGATGAAAGGATAAAGAAGATGTGGTTCATAGATATAACAGAATATTACTCTGCCATCAGAAGGGATGAATAACCACCATTTGCACTGACATAGGTGGGACTGGAAAGGATTATGCTAAGTCAAATAACTCAAGCAGAGATAGACCATTATCCTATGGTTTCACTTATATGTGGAACATAAGGAATAGCATGGAGGACCATAGGGGTAAGGAGGGAAAACTGAAGGGGGTGGGAATCAGAGAGAGAGACAAACCATGAGAGACTCTGGACTCTGGGAAACAAACTGAGGGTTTTGGGGGAGACATTGGGGGATGGCGTGACCAACTGGGTGATGGGTATTAAGGAGGTCTCATTGGTGGTGAGCACTGGGTGTTACACACAACTAATAAATTGTTGAAAACTATGTTAAAAACTAATCAGAGGGAGAGACAAAATATGAGAGACTGTGGATTCTGAGAAACAAACTGAGGGTTATGGAGGGGAGGGGTGGGGGGATAGGTCAGCCTGGTAGTGGGTATTAAGGAGGGCACATATTGTATGGAGCACTGGGTGTGGTGCATAAACAATGACTCTTGGAACACTGAAAACAAAAATAATAAAATAAAATAGATGTTAAAAAATGAAAATAATTTTTCTTCTTTCTTTATTTTATTTTTTCAGTGATCCAAGAGTCATTGATTATCCACCACACCCAGTGCTCCGTGCAATTCGTGCCTTCCTTAATACCCACCACCAGGATCACCCATCCCCCCACCCTCCTCCCTTCCATAACCTTCAGTCTATTTCTCAGAATCCACAATCTCTCATCTTTCATTCCCCCCTCCAATTTACCCCAATTCACTTTTTCTTTCCTTCTCCTAGTGTCCTCCATTTTATTCCTTATGTTCCACAAGTAAGTGAAACCATATGATAATTGACTTTCTCTGCTTGATTTATTTCACTCACTATAATCTCCTCCAGACCCGTCCAAGTTGATACGAAAGTTGGGTATTCATCCTTTCTTATGGCTGTGTAATATTCCATTGTATATATGGACCACATATTCTTTATCCATTCCTCTGTTGAAGGGCATCTCATCTCTTTCCACAGCTTGGCAACTGTGGACATTGCTGCTATGAACATTGGGGTACATATGGCCCTTCTTTTCACTACATCTGTATCTTTATGGTAAATACCCTGTAATGCAATAGCAGAGTAATGGGGTAGCTCTATTTTTAATTTTTTGAGGAGTTTCCACACTGTTTTCCAAAGTGGCTGCACCAACTTGCATTCCCACCAACAGTGTGAGAGGGTTCCCCTTTCTCCACATCCTCTCCAACACTTGTTGTTTCCTGTCCTGTTGATTTTGGCCATTCTAACTGGTGTAAGGTGGTATCTCAATGTGGTTTTAATTTGAATTTCCCTGATGGCTAGTGATGATGAACATTTTTATGTGTCTGTTAGCCATTTGCGTGTCTTCTTTGGGGAAGTGTCTGTTCATGTCTTCTGCCCATTTTTTTACATGATTATCTGATTTTTGGGTGTTGAGTTTGAGGAGTTCTTTATAGATCTTGGATATCAGCCCTTTGTATGTAGTGTCATTTGCAAATATCTTCTCCCATTCCGTCTATTGCCTCTTTGTTTTGTTGACTGTTTCCTTTGCTGTGCAGAAGATTTTGATCTTGATGAAGTCCCAAAAGTTCATTTTCGCTTTTGTTTCCTTGCCTTTGGAGACATGTCTTGAAAGAAGTTGCTATGGCCGACATTGAAGAGGTTACTGCCTATGTTTTCCTCGAGGATTTTTATAGATTCCTGCCTCATGTTGAGGTCTTTCATCCATTTGAGTTTATCTTCATGTACGGTGTGAGAGAATGGTTGAGTTTCATTCTTCAATACATAGCTGTCCAATTTTCCCAGCACCATTTATTGAAGAGACTGTCTTTTTCCACTGAATATCTTTTCCTGCTTTGTCAAAGATTATTTGACCATCAAGCTGAGGGTACATATCTGGACTCTCTACTCTGTTCCATTGGTCTGTTTATGCTTTTGTGCTAGTACCATGCTGTCTTGGTGATCACAGCTTTGTAGTAAAGCTTGAAATCAGGCAACGTGATGCCCCCAGCTTTATTTTTCCTTTTCAACATTTCCTTAGCAATTCGGAGTCTTTTCTGGTTCCATACAAATTTTAGGACTGTTTGTTTCAGCACTTTGAAAAATGCTGATGGAAAATAAATTTTGAAAAAAAAAACAAAACAACTAATGATGTACTGGATGGTGCTAACTTAACATAATAAACATAAAGAATAGCATGGAGGACCATATGGGAAGGGAGGGAAAACTGAAGGGGGGGAGATAAGAGAAGAAGATGACCCATGAGAGACTATGGACTCCAGGAAACAAACTGAAGGTTTCAGAGATGGGGTGAAGGAATGAGGTAGCTGGATGATGGGTACTGAGGAGGGCACATATTGTGATGAGCACTGGGTGTTATACACAACCAATGAATCATTGAACACTACATCAAAAACAAATGAGGTAGTATATGCTGGCTATCTGAACATAATAAAAAAAATAAAAAATAACCCCCCAACACACACACACACACACACACACACACACACACATACACACACACATACACACACACAAGAATCACAAAGGGCAGTGGCACTCTTGGGGCCCTGGGGAAACCTATGAAAGAGTTGCAGTGGGCATGCATCACAGGAGGCTGCAGCTTTCAGAGACCCATACAGAAGTGAATACTCTGTCCTGAAGGGTTTATTAAAGAGGACAGACTACAGTTTTTCTGCTCTGGTCCAGAGGTTTGGCGTGGCCATTTTCGGTCTGATCCTCTAAAGAGGAGTGGAAAGCCTCCATAGAACAAAAGCCACACAAAGAGCCAGCTTTCACTGAGCCCATCCCCTTGACAGGGGTGGAGCAACTCCCTCCAGGCAGGGATAACCGAGAAAAAGAGTGGCAGACCTCTCCCCAAGAAGGCAGTTCTGGACAGGTAGATGACAACATATGGATCCCATAGACTGTAAAATTCCAATGCCAGGGGAAAATAGTATATTGAGCTCCAGGTGTTGCCTCCTGACTTGTCTGTTATCTTGATAAAATTCTTTTCTTTTTTTTTCTTTCTCTTATGCTTTTTCTCTTTTTGCTTTTTTCTCATTTCAACTTGATGTTTACTATATCAACTTTCATTTCATAATTGCTCTTTAACTTATATTTTCTCACACCTGTATTGTTTATAGATATACTCTTCATTTTAGTCCTTTTTTACATTCTATTCGGTTTTAGCTCTATATATGTAAGTAAGTTTTACCTTCCTTGGAAATGGGGGATATAGTGTCTTCTAACACAGAGACTGAAATTAACCCAGGAACAAGTGGAACACCCTGCTTTGTCCACACAAAAGATTGTAGTTTCTCTTCCCCTCCCTCTTTTTTCTTTTTTTCTTTATTCTTTTTTTTATTTTTAATTTTTATTCTTGTGTTTCATTTTGGCTTTGTTTTTCTGTGGTGGCTTCCAACCACTCTAGATTTTGCTAGGGTGCATCTTGCTTGGGTCATGATTGATGTTTTGGACTCTGTTCATTTACTCAACCATCTCACAACAAAATGACTTGGGGGAATAACTCTCAACAAAGAAAAGAACCAGAAACAATGTCTTCTGCCGCAGAACTAATGGATATGGATATAAACAAGATGGCAGAGATAGAATTCAGGATAGCAATCATAAAGTCAATATCTGGGCTTGAAAAAAGCATTAGTGACAATGTAGTATCTCCAAAAGACAGAAATGAAATCTAATCAGGCCAAACTTAAAAATGCTATAAACGAGAGGGGCTGCACCAGCTTCCATTCCCACCAAGAGAATGAGAAGATGTATGCCTTGGTTTTTACATCAGTATATGGTATATATTAGTATACAGAAAGGAAAATATAAGAAAAATAGGATTTGTTTCAGTTAGAGGCAATGCTTGTCTCTGTTATGTTAAAAAGAGATGTGGTTCTTTATCCATTTTATTTTAATTTTCCTCCCAAAAGCTGTTTTTGTGACAAGTCCCAAGAACATTTTCCCACAGTAATCAAAGCTTAGGACCATGTTCTACAGTACATGTGAAATGTTAGCTTAAAAAGGGTAACCTTATAGGAGGCAAGATGGTTTAAGAGAGTTTACTGGATGAGGAAAATATATAAAAAGATGAATATCTATGAATTATAACTGGGGGATTAAGTCAAATAAGATTAACAGATTACAAAACTGAGAACCTATTCTGTGCAAATACTGTGTTCTGCATAGGATATTAAGTCTTGGGCAAGAAAATCAGGGAGTACTTATGGTAGTCTTAGACCTACCTCCATTGTGCAGATGAAAGATTCTGAGGTGGGGAAGATCAGTTCAGGGTACGGTTCTTAGAAAATCTTGGAGAAGGGTTGAGCATAGATAGTGCTTTGAAGGGTGGAAGGGAGAGAGGAGAGCATAGCAGATCTATGGAAAGGTGTGACCAAAAGTACTGGGGAAAATGTGGCCAATGAATCCTCCAGAATAGGGATTTCATATTAGTTCCCTGTGGTTTCTATAATGGCCTCAGATGGCTTTTGAGGGTGTCGCATACTATGGGAAATTGTTTGTGAAATACTGCGTGCATATGTATTTTCCTGAGAGAGGGTCCATAGCTTTCACCAAATAATTTGAGGATCTGTGTATGATTCAAAAATGAAAAAAATCTTATTCTAAATCTTTCTGATTATGTTCATGTTGGGCCATAATGCAGCTCTAATATTTATTGAGACTACTTGAGAAAAGAATAAAAAATAAAGCTTGTTACACTGTTTTCTCTATCCTTTTGTTTTTCATTTCCTTCTTGTCCTTCTCAGCTAATAGTCCCCAAAGTTTCATTTTTACTGTTTGGTTCATCTTTTTCCTAGCTCAAGTCTTCAATGATTATCTTTCTTTTGGTACCTTCCTACTATGTGTCTTCAGCTCCCACTCATTTCTGAGATCAGTTTGGATGGGATGTCATCTTATAGTGAAGATATCCTAAACTCAAGTTAATGGAACAGAGTACTCAATGGCAATATCCTTATTGATGACAGCACCATTCTTCCAAGAATCATAGTAGCATATTTAACTTTTCATAATCTTCATAAAGATTATGAAAAGTTAGATATGCCTGGTTTTTTAACTAGTTTTTTGGCTAGTAACAAAACAGCACAATTCAATAGTGCCCTCGAATTTGATCAACTAACTCAAAAGACACAACAGGTTTCTTCATCATCAGGCTGACTTGGCTTTAAGACAGATTACAGTACAGAAAGCAATTCAGCTCACACCACACCCATAAGCAGGGGTCTTGAAGTGCAATTTTCCATATAAGACACACTGTGCTTGGGATGAATGTGACCAGGAGAGATGAGGTACAGCACACGTATATAATCTAAATCAGGAGGACATCACTTCTTGAGCCCTTTTACTTTTATATCTGCCATGGCACAGAGCTCTCACAGGTACATGTGACTAGTTCTCGCTCTTGGAGGCAGCTGCATTTCACTAACACAACTTAAAAACAACCTGACCATGAAATGCAAGTGCTTGCTTTGGTGAATCATCAACAGTTGGGCTCTCAGTCAACAGCTGGGTTCTCATTCAATAGCTGGGTTCTCATTTATCAAGCTCCCAACAAATTCTTCAGTTAATCTTGCAGAAGAATGGACAACTGTTCAAATCCTCAGATGTTTCTGAAGCTAGTGTAATCGTTTCAGAACCAGCTGCACTTGTCCTTTCATATCTTTGATTTTGCTTTCCACAGTTTCAGTTTCTCTCAGTCAACTGCAATCTGGAAGCAGATGATCCTCTTTCTGATGTATTTTCAGATAGTCAATTAATAGCCGAATACTACACCACATCACGTTTATGTCATTCATATCATTTCATCTCAACATGTAAGCATTTTATCATCTCACAGCATCACTAGAAGAGTGAGCACACTACAATAAGATATTTTAAGAGAGACAGAACATTCATATAATGTGTTACAGTATATTGTTATAATTTTTCAATATAATTGTTCTACATAAGGGAGTTCTCTTGGAAAGCAAATTTAAAACTCATTTTTGCTTAACTCCCTCAACTGGCTTTTGCAGCTTCTGTGAAAATTTTTTTCCTTCATTGAATTTGAACAAGTATGAAGTGTCAAGCTGAGACAATTCTTACAAACATTTAAAGGAAGACTAATTCTTGAAATATAAATATCTTAAAAAATGTTTTTTTTTTAATTCTCCCTTTCTTGGTGAGTCAGAGACATGTCCACATCCTTGAGGAAAATTAGTATTGTTGTGGAAGGAATACAAAGAGAAAGAAAGAGTTGAGGGACACATGTTTTAATCTTCATAGTACATTGTTGAGAGTCAGAAGGAAAAGCTCAGAGATAGACAGGGAAAGTATAATAGATTGGGAAGAGAACACAGGAAGAAGCACATGGCATCCCCTGTCCATTGCTGCCTGGGTCTCTTCCACTCTCAGGTGACAGGATTGGACCTGGGAGAATATGTGGGAAGGATGGGGTCAACACAGAGAGACCCACATTTTCTGACTGGTGTCCCGAATGGCCAACACCAGGCAGCCTTGTGGAGGTTGAGTCAATGCTCCAAACCACCCCAGTTCTTTCCATGATCAGCATAGCTATCTTTGCTGAGAGTACATCTGTTTTTCAGAACTTCAGTGGGTGAGGACTCACACCTGACATGAACCACTTTCAGCAGTTTTCTGACAGCCTTTCTACCAACATAGCAAAGTAATTTTAGACCAAGAAGGTTATTAGGGCTGCCAAGTGGATTTTATTTTCTGTGTTGGCTCTGGTTGGTTGGTGGCCGGTACCTGGTGTGTGGTGAAAAAGATTGTAATGCTTTGTACAGGATTGTGATGCCTTGTACTGAAAGAGTATGGGGACCATGTAGCTGTTGCTTCCCTGAGATCAAGAGCACTGAGTAGTAGTGGCATGAGCCCCCAAATATTTCTTGACTTAATTTGTTTATTAGATGAGAACTCTAATTTCATTTAAGCAAAATAACCTGTTCCAAGTCACCTGGCTAGTTAGTGATATAGCTAGATGCCTATGCTGATTTTCATCCTTCTCTCTCAGATCAAAAGGGCTTCCTTGGTACCAAAGACACTGTGCAATTTGGCCCCTGGCTCTCATCAGGAATCTTCCATTCAGCGTAGTCCAGTCCTTCAGATAGACCTGGTGTGTTTGTTTATACTATGAACCCTCACATATACCATTCTTCCCCTCAATTTGACCAGTTGCGGTCCTGGACATCCTCTGAGAACCAGGTCTGTCCTACCTCCTCTATTATATTACATCCATCCAGACTGCAGTGATCTCTCACTTTTCTGAATTTCTTTTCAATAAGCTGTCACTTAACATAAATTCCCTCGCCAGTAAAAAGGCAGAGAGGAAGGGTTGGAGGGAGGGGAAAAACGGAGAGGGAGATGGAGAGAGAGAGAGAGAGAAAGAGAGAGAGAGAGAGAGTTGACATAAACAATGGTATTTGGAAATGAAATTATAGACTATTAGAAAAGGGATCTTAGAAATAATTTACTCTAACCTCTTCATTTTACAGATGAAGAAACATGTTTAGGCTCTCCATGCATGACTGTTTCCTTGAACCCATACTCAAACCATTTGTAGTATTGAGTGTCTACACAGCAACAGGAAAGCAGAGATGACATTTGTTTAGTTAATTTAATCAGTGTAAGAGCCATATGGAAAACTTTCTGGACAGAAACTTCCTGAAAACACAGTGATCAGCAGGGTGCCCAGTGACCTTGTCTATATGTGTCTACACTGGGGGTAAAATCTTGGCAGGAGGGACTAAGGTTCATGCTCTTTGAGTGTTCACCTTATGGAAGATGCTGTGCTAAACACTTCATAAATACACTTACCCTTCCTTAGTCATGTACACATGGAAACTTCATGAATAATGCACTACATGATACTTAAGAGATACAGGGAACAGAAAGCTAAGTGCAAGTGCCTAACATTGCCATTGTATCCCCTAGAGGAGTGGCTCTCAACCTTGGATTCTGATTAGAATCATGTGGGGGATCATTTGAAAAAATTCCCAAACTACCCCCACCTCCCACATTCCACCAGAGATGGGAGTCAAAATCCCTGGGAACATCCCCCCTGGGAATCTGTTTGTTTGTTTTTAAAGTTCCTCACAGGGTTGTGAGGACTTTTCTTTACTAGAGGGAAAACATGTGGGTGGGTACAATTACTTTTTTATTTATTTTTATTTATTTTATTTTTTTATTATGTTATGTTAGTCACCATACCATACATCATTAGTCTTTGATGTAGTGTTCCATGATTCATTGTTTGTGTATAACACCCAGTACTCCATGCAATACGTGCTCTCCTTAATACCCATCACCAAGCTCACCCATCCTCCCACCTCCTCCCCTCTAAAATCCTCAGTTTTTTTCCTGGAGTCCATAGTCTCTCATGGTTTGTCTCCTCCTCCAATTTCCCCCCTTTATTTTTTCCTTCCTTTTCCTAATGTCCTCCATGCTATTACTTATGATGCACAAATTAAGTTAAATCATATGATAATTGACTTTTCCTGCTTTACTTATTTCACTTAACATAATCTTCTCCAGTTCCATCCGTGTTGATGCAAAAGCTGGATATTCATCCTTTCTGATGGCTGAGTAATATTCCATTGTATATATGGACCACATCTTCTTTATCCATTCATCTATTGAATGTATAGAATAGATTATCCATTCTATTGGATATCCATTCATCTATTGAAGGGCATCCCAGCTCTTTCCACAGTTTGGGTATTGTGGACACTGTTGCTATGAACATTGGGGAGCATGTGGCCCTTCTTTTCACTACATCTGTATCTTTGGGATAAATACCTCATAGTGTCATTGCTGGGTTGTAGGGTAGCTTTATTTTTAACATCTTGAGGAATCTTCCTAGTGTTTTCCAGACTGGCTGTACCAGCTTACACTGCCACCAACATTGTAAGAGGGTTCTCCTTTCTCCACAATCCCTCTAACATTTGTTGTTTCTTGGCTTGTCGATATTTTAAATTTTTTTTTATTTTTATTTTTTAGCCATTCTAACTGATGTACGTGGTATCTCAATGTGGTTTTGATTTCAATTTCCCTGATGGCTAATGATGGTGAACATTTTTTCATGTGTCTGTTAGCCATTTGCATGTCTTCTTTGAAGAAGTGTCTGTTCATGTCTTCTGGCCATTTTTTGACTTGATTATTTGTTTTTTAGGTGTTGAGTTTGAGGAGTTCTTTATAGATCTTGGATATCAGCCCTTTGTCTGTAGTGTCATTTGCAAATATCTTCTCCCAGACCGTCTAACGCTTCTTTACTTTATTGACTGTTTCCTTTCCTGTGCAGAAGCTTTTTATCTTGATGAAGTCCCAAAAGTTTATTTTCACTTTTGTTTCCTTTGCCTTTGGAGACATGTCTTGAAAGAAGTTGCTGTGGTCGATGTTGAAGAGGTTACTGCCTATATTCTCCTCTAGGATTTGGATGAATTCCTGTCCCACATTGAGGTCTTTCATCCATTTAGAGTTTATCTTTGTCTGTGGTGTAAGCAAATGGTCTAGTTTCATCCTTCTGTATACAGCTGTCCAATTTTCCCAGCACCATTTATTGAAGAGACTGTCTTTTTTTTCCATTGGATATTTTTTCCTGCTTTGTCAAAGATTATTTGACTATAGATTTGAGGGTCCATATTTGGGCTCTCTATTCTGTTCCATTGGTCTATGTGTCATTTTTGTGCCAGTACCATGCTGTCTTGGTGATCACAGCTCTGTAATATAGCTTGAAATCAGGCAACGTGATGCCCCCAGTTTTGTTTTTCTTTTTCTACATTTCCTCAGCAATTCAGGGTCCTTTCTTGTTCTTTACAAATTGTAGTCTATCTCTTTTCTGGTTCTTTCACCTCTTTGCCTTGTTCATATAGGTCTGGACAGGTGGTTCAGAACCATTCTTGATTTCCCATTTAAAGAGTTCTGTGGGGGAGGAGCAGCAAGATGGCGGAGGAGTAGGAGACTGATTATCATCAGGTCCCAGGAATTCATCCAGAGAGCTATCAAACTATTCTGAACACCTACAAATTCTACCTGAGATCGAAGAGAAGAAGAGCAGCAATTCTAGGAACAGAAAATTGACCACTTTCTGGAAGGTAGGACATGCAGAGAAGTGAATCTGAGGCGACAGGAAGATAGACCCCAGGGGGAGGGGCCAGCTACTGGCAAGGGAGTGAATAGTGGAGCACAGACTCGGAACTATTAGAAATTGGCTCCACTGAGGGATGTTGCCCCAGAAACCAAGCAGGGGATGAAGCCCCTGCAGGGACAGTGTGGTCTCAGGACCCACGGGAACACAAAAAGACCAGGGGTGTCAGAATGCAACCAAGCTCCCAGGTATCAGAGAGAAGCCAGTGGGAGAGACGGAGCTGAGCTGAGGTGTCTCTCACCTCAGTGATACCTTGGGCTGTGATCTGAAGCACAGCCGGGCCACTGCTCTGTAACCGGGGACCCCACGGGTGGCACACCCGGAGAGACCCCCTCCTTCCTCCTCCGGAAGGAGCAGTGCAGGAGCAGCTGCAGGATCTGCCAGTTCGGAGATTCTAAATGGGGCTGCACCAGAGATAGAGACACTCAGTCACAGGCTGAGTGAGCTTGGAGAGTGGCCGAAGACCAGGAGAAGGGAGGGACTGCTTTTCTCTGAGGCGCACTGAGGACTGAGGCCCCAAGGTCTTGGCTCCTCTGGGTCAAAGACTGGGAGCCACCATTTTCAGTCCCATCCTCCAATGAGGTATGGAAAGCATTCAGGGAACAAAAGCTCCCGAGAGCGAACCCGAGCTGATTACTTAGCCTGGCCCCTGG
>LNAC01001935.1:15976-55752 GCA_002007465.1 Ailurus styani
TCAAGATTAAAAGCTTTTGCACAGCAAAGGAAACAGTCAACAAAACCAAAAGACAACTGACAGAATGGGAGAAGATATTTGCAAATGACATATCAGATAAAGGGCTAGTATCCAAAATCTATAAAGAGCTTCTCAAACTCAACACCCATAAAACAAATAACCCAGTCAAGAAATGGGCAGTAGACATGAACAGACATTTCTCCAAAGAAGACATCCAAATGGCCAACAGACACATGAGAAAGTGCTCAACATCACTCGGCATCAGAGAAATACAAATTAAAACCACAGCGAGATACCACGTCACACCAGTCAGAATGGTTAAAGTCAACAAGTCAGGAAATGACACATGTTGGCGAGGTTGCGGAGAAAGGGGAACCCTCCTACACTGTTGGTGGGAATGCAAGCTGGTGCAGCCACTCTGGAAAACAGTATGGATATTCNGAAAACAGTATGGAGATTCCTCAAAAAGTTGAAAATGGAGCTACCCTACGACCCAGCAATCGCACTACTGGGTATTTATCCTAAAGACACAAAGGTAGTGTTCCTCAGGGGCACCTGCACCCGAATGTTCATAGCAGCAATGTCCACAATAGCCAAAGTATGGAAAGAACCTAGATGTCCATCAACAGATGAATGGATAAAGAAGATGTGGTATATATATATACAATGGAATACTATGCAGCTATCAAAAGAAACGAAATCTTGCCATTTGCAATGACGTGGATTGAACTAGAGGATATTATGCTGAGCTAAATAAGTCAATCAGAGAAAGACAGTTATCATGTGGTTTCTCTGATATGAGGAACTTGAGAGTCAGGGTGGGGTGTCGTGCAGGGTAGGGAGTGAAAAATAATGAAACAAGATGGGATGGGGAAGGAGACAAACCATAAGAGACTCCTAATCTCACAAAACAAACTGAGGGTTACTGGGGGGTGGGAGGGTAGGGATAGGGTGGATGGGTTATGGACATTGGGGAGGGTTTGTGCTTTGGTGAATGCTGTGAAAGATGTAAGCCTGATGATTCACAGACCTGTACCCCTTGGGCAAATAATAAAAATAAAATTAAAAAANTAATAATAATAATAATAAAAGTGTACTGTGAATATCTCTATGCAGTCAGATGAATTTGTGTTTGGGTCTTGGTTAACTATAACTCTGAAAGTGAAATTAACTAGTGTACTTAAGGTTAATAGAGATTTGTCTCCCATCTGTTCTTCTTAGCTATCTTTATTCTGATTTCCAGTTTCCTAAGAATGTCAGCACTTACTCACTCCAAATGATAGATGCAGAGAGGACTGGAAATACTGAATGGTGCTCACTCCCATTGCTATACCCACCTTGTCTTATAGCATTGCTGTTGTAGGTGAGTCCTATACAACTACCTGGAAGCATGTCCACTTAGCAGCGGTGCTATTCTTGTACCAGACCCTGTACTAGCTTCAGTGACCCCCACATCACTTACCATGGGCTCAGCTCTTTTAATTCATGTTAAGCTATTTTCCCTACAGGGAGGCTGCCATGCCATGCAAGTTGAGTTTCCATAGCACCCTCATCAGGCACACACTCGCTGCCCAACCAGAAGTCCCCTAATTTCCCTGAGCCTCTGGTGATGAGCTCAGTCCAGCAGCCCTGCTGTCTCTTTCATTTTGAACTCTTGAGTAGTCTACTATGTCAAGTTCCCATAACTTTGGATCTCCAGGCCAAGGAATGGGCTTGATTTCTTCCCTTTCAAAAGACCTTTAGTTTCTTTTGTCAATTACTTCATCCCCTTCCCAGAGCTCTTTATAGTCACAGGACAGGGAGCTTTCTCAACCGCACAAACATTGTCCTGTTACACTCTCACAATGGGACAATGGGTGCTTACAGGCTATATGTTTTAAAACACAGTGACCATTAACCAATCATATTAATTTATCATGTAGTGGCTCCCAGTGATCTCAGCCTGCTGGTATTATATTCTGCATAACCCTCTCATTTTGCACCTGATCAGGACATAATGACTGACTTCTGATAGATGGAATATGGTAAGACTTATGGGATATCACTTCTGAGATTAGGTTACAATGACATGGTGACTTCTATCTTGAGGTTTCACCCTTTATCTCACTCATTGGCCAGAGATAAGGCAGCTGCCATGTTGTGAATATCTGTGGGAAGAGACTCATATGTCAAATAATTGCTGATTTCAGTTAACAACATGCCAACAATGACAAGAGTCAGCTTAAAACTGGGTCCTCCTCCAGTTGAACCCTGACAGGACAACAGCCTCAGCCAACACTTTGAATGCAGCCTATGAGAGACCTTGAGCCAGAGTTACTCAGCTAAGCTATACCCAGATTCCTGACTTACAGAAACTATAAGATGATAAATGTGTTTTAGTCTGCTATGTTTTGGGGTAATTTTTTAATGTACCAATTGATAAGTAAAACACTATCGCTGTAGGTCTACAGACTATTTGGAGAGGCAGTTGGCAGCTTATTTTTACCCTGTCCCTACCTACCCAGATTACAGTCTGCATATCACAGATTGCCCTCTATGTCAATAAGCACCCCATTAGAACTATGTGATTGTACACAAGACACTTAATCTACTTGGCCTTCCATTCTTCATCTATAAAATGGGAACAATAATACCACCTTCACAGATTTAGCACAGTGGAGATGCTAAAAAAGTAGATGGCTCTCCTTCCTCCTTCATTCTTCTTAGTATAAGTTATGATTGTCAAAAATCATAAATTCTCCAGAGAATTATTAACCAACCAACACATATTTCTCAAGTGTTTAAGAGACTGGATACTGAATAATTTATAGCATGTATTAGATTGAACTTTATGAAATTGCCATTTTTTTGTAGGTAAAATGTATTCACTGCTGTCTCCCTAGTATCTGTACAATGCACTGCACATAGAAGGAAAGTAATTGAATGACTTTTTCATATTAGATTGTACATATTGTCTATTGGAAAACTCCTGGGTATTCTTCAAGACATAGCCCAAATATTATAATATCTGTGAAGCTTCCTTATCTGTGCAACTCTTCTCTCTTCTAGTTTGTGATATTCTACGTCAGTTTATCACAATGTTGCTGTAAGTATCAGCCTCCTTCACTGTCTTCATTCTTAAGATTTTATTTATTTATTTGACAGAGAGAGAGAGATCACAAGTAGGCAGAGAGGCAGGCAGAGAGAGAGAGGAGGAAGCAGGCTCTCTGCTGAGCAGAGAGCCCGATGTGGACCTCGATCCCAGGACCCTGAGATCATGACCTGAGCTGAAGGCAGAGGCTTTAACCCACTGAGCCACCCAGGCGCCCTTCATTCATTCTTTTAAGACATTACCTATTAGCTTCCTTTAGAACAGATGAGAAATCTTGTCATACCCTCTTGCCTCTCCCTTCATCTTCCTAGAGTAGTTGCATGACATTTTCTGGTTACATTCATTTTCAGTGTTTGTATTATAATGAATGGGTTGAATATTCACTGTTGAACCATAGTGTATGCTAGTATTATTCTTCCTTTCTTTTTACCATTCTTTGTTTTCCAGGAATTAATAAATCTCTTTTTTAAAAATTTGCTTTGGGTTCTTGGATTCTACATTCAAATGTTCCCATGGTCTTCAGTGGTTCTGTAGTATGTGTGGGTACAGTCAGTCTCTGGTGTTCTGTCTTCCAGGTTGCAGGATGGATGCTCTCCTGGGACTTCCTTCACTTACACCTGTGTAATTCCCTTTTTGGCTGGAACCCCTCATTCCTAAACACCATTATTCCCCTTCCACAGTGTACTCCCTTGTTTTGGTGGAGCATATCCTCCAGTATGAGAAAGCGTGCATGAAGAGTAATTTTTATTTTTTACTTTTTTTAATTTTATTTTTATTCTTTGCACAAGGGGTACAGGTCTGTGAATCATCAGGCTTACATCTTTCACAGCATTCACCAAAGCACAAACCCTCCCCAATGTCCATACCCCATCCACCCTATCCCTACCCTCCCACCCCCCAGTAACCCTCAGTTTGTTTTGTGAGATTAGGAGTCTCTTATGGTTTGTCTCCTTCCCCATCCCATCTTGTTTCATTATTTATTTTTTACTTTTTATATCTGAAAATATCTTTTTTGCTCTCACACTTGGCCTATATAGTTGTGTAGAAAATTCTGGGTTAAAAATAATTTTCTTTCAAATGTAAAGCATTGCTCTGCTTTCCTCCATCATTCACAGTTGCTTTTGAGAAGTTTGATCTCTTGTGCCTTTCTCTTGATTCTTGTGCCTTTTATGTGAACTTTTCTTCTCCTTTAATGCATTGTACAGCATATTTGAATCCTTTAATAGAAGGGACTAATCCTCTCAGAATGGGAAACTTTAATTATTTCTTATTTGTTTGACAACTTCCTCCTCTTTGTTTCCTCTCTTCTCTATGAAGACGCTATAAAATTGATATTGAACATACTGGATTGATCTTGCATTTTGCTTTCTCATCTTGTTGAAGGAAGACTTCACCTTGACTTTAGACTTGAGGAAGATCCTTACTGTAGTCCCACAACTGTCAATAAAACATGACACCACATTTGCTCACCAAGAAAACTGTTTTTATAATCTTGTCAGAAAATAAGGCATCAGTGAGGGAACTCTCACTGGTTTGTGTGGGGCTCCCTTGCTTATGCACAGTTACTGCCAAACTCTGGGTTCAGAATCACCATGGGCAGCAAATATTTTTATATAGTGCTTGGTATTTCTTCCATCATATGAGTAGGCTGGCAAGATCTTGACTTCAGAGTTGAGATACTGGAACATGGTTAGAGGTAAGTTACCCAAAGATCTCTTCAAAGAGACCTGGCAAATATATAGGATGAGATGGAGAACTGTGACACCTGTTTGGGAAAAGAAATGAAACAATCTCCTTTGGTTTCATACATTTCTCATTGGCAAAAAAATACTTTCCCCTCTTAACCTGAGCAAAGTCATCTTGATTCTTTATATCACTTCTGTATGAATAAACCATGAATAATGTGTTAAACACTGGATTTTCATGGATTAGCAATAATTTGCATATAGTACAGATCATTTCCTGAGGATGATGCATCTTGAAGATAACATAAACATGTGGTACTCTTTAAATATATGTAATGATTTATATTCAGTTACCTTGAAACAAGTGATACACTCTGAGTTAAGAAACTAGAGAAAGCTTTCCTCTTTCATACCTGGCAACAATCTATTTCTTAATAGTATAAGTTTCTTGGCCATGCCAGAATAGGAAATAAAGCTATGGTTACCTGGGAGGTTTTAAAGGCTGATTAATGGACAGTGGGGAGGGTTTGCGCCTTGGCCAATGCTGTGAAAGGTGTAAGCATGATGATTCACAGACCTGTACCCCTGGGGCAAATAATAAGATTTTAAAAAATAAATAAAGGCTCTGATTATTATCGTAAATATTTGGAATGCAATAAACCTCATGAAATAAAATTTTTTTGAAATGCTTTAAGCGTGTGTATTGATGATAATTAGCACTTCCTTATTATTTTCTTATTTTAACTACATTCTCCACAGACAACAAATATTTAAAATGGAACAGTAGATTGCTAAATTATTTAACTATTGTTAATATTTAAGAATCCATGGCATTTGAGAAGAGATGGAATCCAGGCTAATGTAAAACTATACAATGCTAATTTTTTAAAAATTTTATTTGCTTGAGAGAGAGGGAAAGTGCACAATTTGGGGGGAGGGGCAAAGGGAGAGGGGCAATCAGACTTCCTGCTGAGCAGGGAGCCTAATGCAGGGCTGGATCCCAGGACCCTGACATCATGACATGAGCTGAAGTTAGATACTTAACCAACTGAGTCACCCATGTGCCCCATAAAATACTATGTTATGCTAAATTTCAACCTCCCTTTCCCAGTATGAACATCTGGAAACTTACAGGTGAAGGTTTCCACCTTCCTCTTGTGATTGTTGAAGTGCATATGATTTAATCATCATTTCCTTTATCCTTCCTTCCACGGATTATTTTTCTTTAATTTGATAGAGTTCAAATTACCATAGTGGTGTGTGGAAAGGGCAGTGAGTTAGAGTGACATGAAGGAGAGAGGAAAAAACAGCAACTTTCTAGATACAAGGAAAGGTAGATCAACAGAAGAGCTTTTCAGTGACATTTCATTGTCTTCAGATTATGTGTCTCTCCAAATGATGAAAGAGGAAGAGCTTAGATATGATATGTTATTCATAGTTTGTACAAGATCTACTAATTTGGTGCCGTTCTATTGCATAAGTATTTGATACGATTGCTGATTTGTGAACATTGTGATCTTAGGGGAGTTTTAATTCAACTTTTCATTTTCATTCTAGAATCATAAAATTTTAGTGCAAGAAGGGACTGTGGTCATCACTGAGTCCCACCCTCCTTTTACTGACAATTTACCTAGGTGTGGAGAGATGAAATTACTTGCTCAACATTATGCAACAAATCTGTGCAGAATCAGACCTAGTGCCCACCTCCTCCAACTTCCAGTCCAGAGTTTTTTCACTGTGCTCTGCTGCCTCCTGAAATCTCGGATTTCTGGCTGGGCACCCAGTGTAAACTTTGCTGGGAAAGTAAATTTACTTACTATAGGAATTTATTTCAGGATGTTCCAACTAGAATAGGTGGGTGTATGTACATATGATCTTTGAGTTTGATCTCTGTTGTTACAACTTTCTTTTTATATTTTAAATTGTTCTAAAACTTAAAAAATATGGAGAATTTCTTTCAAATAAAGTGAAATCAATAACAGGTAAAAGTAAAGGTAAGAGGCAGACAAGGAACAAGTGTGAGGGAGGCAGATGTTCTTATGCTGGGCACCCTACTTTTCTCCTAACTTCAGCCAGTCACTGAATCTCATGTGGGGGCAGAACCCACTGTAACTTTACATAATCCTAGTTGGGCATATGTGTGGGAAAGAAGTCAATCCCCAGCCAAGGCATAGGTTGATATGTGCAGGAAGTGACTCTTCCAGAAATATAAGCACAGAGCCCTCAGCTAACTGTTAGAGCTAAAAGGTGATTTCATAACCCTTGATCAATATCTGTATATAGTGCTCTGGTTATTTAAAAATTTCCACAGACATGGGATGTTCACTGGAAGACACCTCAGCCTCTAGCTTTTGGAATACTTTCTCTTTTGTTCTTTAGCCAAATCAAACTTGTGTTTTCTGTTGCAGTGGTTGATTACAATAGACACAAATCAGTTGATTTTAGTCCTTCAGCAGTCTGATTTGTCTTAATGAATCATATTCGGTTAACATATTAACGACTGTAAGGAAAAGCAAAGAATCCCAAAGAAAGAACAGAGAATATTCAGAAACACAAACAGCAAATTAAGTGATAATTGATGAGCTCTAATCTCATAAGTTTTTCTCATTATTTTTTTGAGTTCTTTTTTTATTGAAGTATAGTTGACACAATGTTATATTAGTTCCAGATATACAAATTAGTCATTTGACAACTCTATATGTTATGCTATGATCACCAAAGGTGAGTACCATCTGTCACCATATAGTGCTATTACAATGCTATTTTTTTGAGATATAATTGACATATAACATTGTAAGTTTAAAGTGTACAATACACTACTGGGTATTTACCCCAAAGATACAGATGTAGTGAAAAGAATGGCCATATGTTGATCTCTCTGATATGAGGAACTTGAGGGGCAGGGTGGGGGGTCGAGGGGGGTAGGGAGGGAAAAATAATTANTCTTTCTCTGATTGACTTATTTTGCTCAGCATAAGGGGTCTTGGGGGGTAGGGAGGGAAAAATAATGAAACAAGATGGGATGGGGAAGGAGACAAACCATAAGAGACTCCTAATCTCACAAAACAAACTGAGGGCTACTGGGGGGCGGGAGGGTAGGGATAGGGTGGATGGGTTATGGTCATTGGGGAGGGTTTGTGCTTTGGTGAATGCTGTGAAAGATGTAAGCCTGATGATTCACAGACCTGTACCCCTTGTGCAAAGAATAAAAATAAAATTAAAAAAAAAACTCAGTCGATGTATTTCAAATGACTGAAATAATTGTTAATAACTTTATATAACTGACTTTTTTCATGAACAGCCAAAACCTATTAAAATATGGATCTGTATTTTAAAAAATTAAATTAAATTAAATTAAATTTAAAAAAAAGAAAACAGTCAAAAAAATAAGTCAGAGAAAGACAAATACCACATGATTTCACTCACATGTGGAATTCAAGAAACAAAACAAATTAATGTAGGGGAAGGGAGGGAAAAATAAAATAATATGAAATAAGAGAGAGAGAAAAACCATGAGAGACTCTTAACTCTAGGAAACAAGCCGAGGGCTGCTGGAGGGGAGTTGGGTGGGGGAACGGGGTAAGTGGGGGATGGGCATGAAGGAGGGCACGTGATGGAATGAGCACTGGGTGTTATATGCAACTGATGAATCACTAAATTCTAACTCTGAAACTTAAGAAAAGAAAAGAAAAGAAAAGAAAAGAAAAGAAAAGTCCTCAGGAAGATGTTCTAGAATTATTTACAGAGGGTGCTCCATCATTGCAAAAACCCCTTCCACAACCGTCTTGGGCAGAGCCACTGGTGAGGCTTGCTGAAACAGACATGGGTCTTTCAAGATAACCTGAGACCATGGCAGAGGTTTCTAAAAAGCAGCATCCTAATTCAAAAAAATCCCTTCTGTCATTATCACCAAGAGGCTATGAAGGGCTTCCTTGAGCTGCCTTTCCAGTAAGGTATTGGGTTAAAACTTTTGTGCCTTTACTTCAAGAAATCAGCAGATTTCTCACAATATTTTCTGAGGAAATGAACGCTTGTAGGGAAGGGATGGTATTAATCTAATGGACTCAACTATTATCACAACTCACTAGGAAGAAAGAAATGCACAATTGCTCTAGGGAAGACAAGAAAGAAGAGTTTCTATTACAGTATCATAAACCTCTTGAGAGCAAGAACATTGTCTTATTTTTCTTTATAACTCTNAAAAAAATGGCCATATGTACCCCAACGTTCATAGCAGCAATGTCCACAATAGCCAAACTGTGGAAAGAGCTGAGATGCCCTTCAACAGATGAATGGATAAAGAAGATGTTGTCCATATGTACAATGAAATATTACTCAGCCATCAGAAAGGTTGAATACCCAACTTTTGCATCAACATGAATGGAACTGGAGGAGATTATGCTGAGTGAAATAAGTCAAACAGAGATTCAATTATCATATGGTTTCACTTACTTGTGGAACATAAGGAATAACATGGAGGACATTAGGAGAAGGAAAGGAAAAGCGAAGGGGAGAAATTGGAGGGGGAGATGAACCATGAGAGGCTGTAGACTCTGAAAAACAAACTGAGGGTTTTAGAAGAGGGAGGATGGGTGAGCCTGGTGGTGCATATTAAGGAGGGCATGTATTGCATGGAGCACTGGGTGTGATGCTTAAACAATGAATCTTGGAACACTGAAAAAATAAAATTACATTTAAAATTTTTTAAAAATTAAATTAAATTAAATTAAAAACTAAAAAAATAAAGTGTACAATATGTTAAGTTGGTACACTTGTATATTGCAATATATTAAATAGTCCCCCCTTATCCCTGGGGGATATGTTCCAAAACCACCAGTGAATGTCTCTATTTTCAAGCTTTAAATAAAATATATCATAGAAACTTTGAATAGTATTTAAAACATAATCACCTTTACTTATTAAGATTATCTAAAGCAGACCTTTTGGAACAAAAGTTATATCTATTAATCTGTTATATAGAGAGAGATTGGCTTATATCTGTAGAAATTATCTTAAAGCTAAATGATAAATTATTGTTTTATAAGTAACTCTTAATTCTTGATTGTGCACTGACAAGTTCACTCTGATTTGAGGTATATTGTCCAAATAATGGATTCTACTTTACTAAGCTCAAACATCTTTTTTTAAAAGGTGATTTATGGGATAATGGGGAAGGTCTACTTAAAATGATTTGTTCTGTATGACTTGAACTTGCTTCATTTCTGTTTTCCTGCCTTAATTCCTCCTCATGAAGCTTGATTTCTACTAACAAACTGGTCTTTTAGCAAATAAGACCAGGATGCAAGGTGGACTACTGTTCATGTTAGTGAGTTGAACCACCTTTTCTGCCACTGGGGCTGTGGGGTGAGTAGTGAGTCAGCAGGAACGTTGGAAGAGAGAAAGCTAATTCCTAAATGTGGAGGACGGTATCTCATGTGAAAGGCCAATTTGGGTAGGGCTTCAAAAAGGGGTTGGTGGAAATAGTTGAGAGGATGACTTTGACCTGGTGAGGGATGAGTTATAAAATTGAGCATCTGAAGAATTTCCAGAAGAACAAAGGAGGGCAGAGTGAAGAAATAAGTGTGAACCAAAGGCAAAATTAGAAACATTAGATTTTAAATTTTGACAATGATAATGCAAAAATCTATAAAAATTTGAATTGTCTTCTTGATGTTTTAATTAAACTTTTAAAAATTTTGAGATGATGATTCACATGTACTTTTAAGAAATAATATAGAGAGATCCTGCATACACTTTACTGAGTTTTCTCCAATGGTAACACAAAGCAAAACTGTCATACATCACATTGGGATATTGGCATTGATACAGTCAAGATACTGAAGAGTTCTGCCACCACAGGATCCCTCATGTTGCCCTTCTATAGCCACGCCCACTCCCATTTTACTCTCATCCCCTACTGAAACTCTGACAGCCACTAATCTATTTCATTACTATAATTTTGCCATTTTAATAATGTTACATATACATACATTTTGTATTCTTTGGGGATTAGCTATTTTTCGACTTATTAAAATTCCTTGCATGGTCATCCAGATTGTTGTATATATCAGTATTCATTTCTTTTTATTTTTGAGGAATAATCCATGATATGAATGTACCACAGTTTGTTTAGCAACACATCCACTGAAAAATAGTTAGGTTGATTCCAGTTTTAGACTACTGTGAGTAAAGCTGCTACAGGACTTGTGTACAGGATTTTGTGTGAACACAGGTTTTCATTCCTTTGGGATATATTTGCTCAGTAGGGCTGTTACTGCATTGTATGGCAGGTGCATGTTTAGTTTTTTAAGAAATTACCAAACTGTTTGCTGGGGTGTCTGTACTATTTTACACTCCAACCACCAAAGTATGAGTAATCCAGTTTCTCCACATTCTCACCAGTATTTGCTGTTGTCACTATTTTTTATTTAACCATTCTGAGGTGTGTATTGATATCTAATTCTGGTTTTAATTTGAATTTTTTAGTTGCTAATGTTATTTTTTTCTTTTTCTTTTTTAAAATGTATGTATTTATTTATTTATTTTATTTATTTTATTCAGTGATCCAAGATTCATTGTTTATGCACCACACCCAGTGTTATTTAACATTTTTTTCATGTCTTTGTTTTCCACAAGTATGTTTTCTTTGGTGAAATATTTGTTCATGTCTTTAGAGTATTTTCTAATTAAATTCTTTATTGTTTACTATTGAGTTTTGACAGTTTTTTAAAAAACTATTCTGGCTACTAATCCTTTGTCAGGTATGTGATTTGCAAATATTTGTCCTGTCTCTATTTTGTCTTTTAATCTTCTTAACAGGGTCTTCCACAGAGCAAAAGTTTTAGATTTTCATTAAATCCATTTCACCAATTTTTCTTATTATGGATTATACTTTTGGTGTCAAATCTGAGAAATCTTTGCCTAGCCCTAGATGCCAAAGATTTGCCAATGATTTTTCTCATTGCTGTAGCACCATTTAATGAAAAAGTCATCTTTCCTTCATTAATTTTGCATCTTTGCCAAAAATTAGTTGTACATATTTTCATGGGTCTATATCTGGGTTCTTGATTCTATGCTATTTATCTATGAGTCTATCCCTCTGCCATATAGTCTTGATTACTGTATTTATATAATAAGTCTTAAAAATAGGTATACTGATTCCTCTTACTCATTTTTTGAAAAATTTTAGAAGCCATTGTTTCCTTTTCTTCCATATAAATTCTAGAATAATTTTGTCTATATAAAAAATCTTGCTGGGATTTTGAGAGATATTTCATTAAATATCTATTTTATTATATTATTGAAGAAAAAGCTGTCTCATTGATTTTTTCTATTGTTTTTGCTCAAAATTTTATTGATTTCTGTTAATATTTCTTTCTTCTTGCTTTGATCTTATTTTGTTTTTATTTTTCTAGACTCTGAGATAGAGCTCAGATTATTGATCTGATACTTTTCATTTTTTCTAAGGTATGCATTTAGGGTTATAAATTCCCTGTAAGTACTGCTCTAGCATTATTCCCCAAATTCTGGAATGTTGTATTTTCATTTTCATTCAGTTTAATATATTAATTTTTTTAGACTTTCCTTTTGACCCATGATTACTTAGAAGTGTGTTTAGATTTCAATTATTTGGAGGTTTTTGATCTTTCAGTTATTAATTTCTGGTATGATATCATTGTGGTAGGATAACAAACCATATATAATTGCAATTTTTAAAAATTTTGGAAGTTTGTTTTATGGCCCAGGATATGGGCTATCTTGATATATGTTTCATGGGCACCACAAAAGTTGTGTTTTCTGTTATTCAGTGAAGTGTCCCATTAATGTTGATTCAATCATGTTGGTTGATGGTGTTATTTAATTCTTCTTTATCCTTGCTGATTTTCTGTCTAGTTGTTCATTTTGTATTTTCGTTTGCATTCAGTTCAATGTATTTTTACTGAAAGAGGGGTGGGGTATTGAAGTTTTCAACTATTATTGTGGGTTGTGGATTTGTCTATTTCTACCAATTTTTGCTTCATATGTTCCAGCTCTAATGTTAAATGCATACACATTTAGGATTGCTATATATTTTGGTGGATTGATCCTTTTACCATTATATAATGTTTCTCTCTATCTCTGATCATTTTTTTCATGTTTTCTTTATCTGATATTAATATATCCACTGAGGTTTTCCCTTGATTAATATTTGCATGGCAGAACTTTCTTTCATCCTTTTACCTTACTTTCAGCCTGCCTATAGCATTTTATTTGAAGTGAGTTTCTTGTATATAGCATTTACTGGAGTTGTGTTTTTAAATCCATTTTGCCAGGGCACCTGGGTGGCTCAGTCATTAAGCATCTGCCTTCAGCTCAGGTCATGAATACCCAGGGTCCTGGGATTGAGCCCCGCATCAGGCTCCTTGCTCAGTGGGAAACCTGTTTCTCCCTCTCTTACCCCACTGGTTATGTTCCCTCTCTTGCTGTCTCTCTCTCTGTCGACTAAATCAATAAAATCTTTAACAAAAATAGATAGATAGATAGATAGATAGATAGATAGATAGATAGATAACCCTTTTTGCCAATCTCTTTTAATTATAATTATTGGTATAGTAGAACTTAAGTTTTTTATGTTACTTTGTTTTTGTTTTCATGTTTGTACTCTCTGCCTTTTATTTTTCTCTTTTCTTTCCTTGATTTTTCATAGGTTGAAATTTTTTAAATTGCATTTTGATTTATCTCTAATGTTTTTTAGCATATCTATTGTGTAAAGTTTAATTAGTTGTATTTCATATTATATATATAAGATATACATATATAACGATACTGCATATTACATTTGTTTCTTGAGATTAAGGGTCTCTTATGGTTTATCTCTCTCTCTCTGGTTTCATCTTTTTTCATTTTTCCCTCCCTTCTTCTATGATTTTCTGTCTTGTTTCTCAAATTCCTTATATCAGTGAGATCATATATAATTGTCTTTCTCTGATTGACTTAGTTCATGTAGCATATTATCCTCTAGTTCTATCCACATCATTGCAAATGGGAAGATTTGTGGTCTTTTTTATGGCTGCATAGTATTCTATTGTGTATATGTACCACATCCTCTTTATCCATTCATCTGTTGATGGACATCTATTTCCAGAAAGATAAAGTGAGAAATTATTGTAAAGGAGTCAGTGATTGATGATGGGTTGATAAAATAAATATATTTTTACTGAATAATTAAGATAGAAAAGAAGAAAAATGAATGTGTCAACATTTCTACAGTTTAATGATTTAGAAACATGTGCTGTCTATTTGCTTTGCACTTACTATACATTAGCCTGCCATGTGGGTCAGTGGTTGCTCCTTGCTAGGGGGCTGCTGTAGTTCTGTAGCTAATTCATACTGAACTTTCCTCCTGTTGAACAAGAAGCTGGGTGAAGATTCCTCCTCTATTGTCTATTAGCTATGTGACTTGGGGAAAGTCATTTAACTTATTTTTACCTCAGTTTTCTTATTTGGGAAATGGGGATGTTATAAGATTAAGTGAGAGCATAGTTACAAAATAAACTGTAAGCAGTTTGGTGTCTCCTCAAAAAATTAAAAATAGAATTATCACATAATCCAGAAATTCCACTTCTGGAATGAAAACAGGGACTAGAGATATTTGATTAGCCATGTTTACTACAGAATTATTCACAATAGCCAAATGTCCATTGTTTGATGAATGGATAAACAAAATGTGCCATTTACATACATTGGAATATAATTCTTCCCTAAAAAAGAAGAAAATTCTGATATATGCTACAACATAGATGAGCCTTGAGGGTATTAAATTAAGTGATATAAATTAGGTAAAAGGGACAAATACTGTATGATTCCACTTATATGAGTTACCTAGAGTAGCCAAATTCATAGAGACAGAAAGTAGAATGGTGGTTGTCAGAGGCTGGGGGTGGGGGGTGGTAATGGGTAATTTTTTGCTTAATTAATACAGTTTCAGTTTGGTAACAATGAAAAAATTTCTGGAGATGGTTGGTAGTGGTGGTAGCACAACAATGTGAATATACTTAATGCTGTAAACTGTACACTTAAAAATAGTTAAGATGGTAAATTTTATGTTATGTGTATTTTACCAGAATTTTTGAAAAATACACATAACAATCACTGGAGTGCTCAATAAAGACTAAAATTACATTAAGAAACAATAAGCCATTAAATGATGAATGTCTGTCTCTGGGGAAGGTAAATGAATAGTTGGAGAACAAGTCTGTGAAGGGGACTATTGTGTATTATTCTCCATTTTTTAAATTTGGAGCAAGGCATTATTTATCTTAATATACAAAAATTAAAATGATAAAAAATAGAAATATGCATTTTGACTTAATTGCCGCTGTTTGCTAGTGGACCAGAGAAATCAGAAATACATATAATTTATAGGAAGGGAAATAAAAATGGTTCTTAAAAATATGAAAAAGGGTTTAACTTCATTTATTTTGACAGAAAAAAATATTAAACTTATACTGAAAAGGCAATTTCTCCTCTAGGATTAGCAAGATCTGTTTGATAACACTCTTTTGCAATGCTCTGGTGAAAGAGATGCTATCATACATGGCTAGTGAGGGCATTGATCAGTACAATTATCTGGACAGCAATTTGATTAAAACTAGAAACATTAGGATGTATGGTGTCCCCAAAACTGATATAGCAAATATCACAATACTTGAGCATGGCATCAGCCCAGGTGCCCACATTCAGAGCTTAAGAACTTCTATTTTACTCATTATTGCTCATGAGCTTGGTAATTGATCACCTTCTTGTTTTACATTCCGCTTCCAATAAGAAGTATATAGAAGACTCCTAATCTCACAAAACAAACTGAGGGTTACTGGGGGGTGGGAGGGTAGGTATAGGGTGGATGGGTTATGGACATTGGAGAGGGTTTGTGCTATGGTGAATGCTGTGAAAGGTGTAAGCCTGATGATTCACAGACCTGTAGCCCTGGGGCAAATGGTAATAATAAAAAATAAAATAAAAAGAAGTATATAGAAAGGAAAGACTCCTAGAGACAATTACCTTGTCAGCAGTAAGAAGTACCAGCTGATAGACAAATAGTAAAACATTAGAAAGTATATTCAAATATAGTAATTACTTAATATAATGTTACCGAAACAAGTGAATGAGCAAACTTTCAAAAACAGTTATTAGACAATTGATTTAATAGCAGTTCTTGTGAAACGCATTGGATGTTTTAGTTATCTGTGTGCAAAACATGAATCAATAATCAGAATTATGTTAGGTTGAATAAACAGTTTTATTCAGTAATAGTTTAATGATTGTAAGGGACAGAATTAACATTAGCAGCCCTCAATGAAGGCATGTTTATATGCACAAAAAATTATGGACACATTAGACTTGTAACTCCACTTATAAGAACTTGTCTCATAAACTTTTACATGTGTGAAATAAATTGTATTTAAGGGGTTTTTTATTTTCTGTTTTTTGGGGGGGGGTTTTGGCAGGCCTGTTTATTTTTTTTCTATTTTTTTTTATTAGCCCCAGGGGTACAGGTCTGTGAATCATCAGGCCTACACATTTCACAGCATTCACCATAGCACAAACCCTCCCCAATGTCCATAACACATCCACTCTATCCCTACCGTCCCACTCCCCAGTAACCCTCAGTTTGTTTTGTGAGATTAGGAGTCTCTTATGGTTTGTCTCCTTCCCCATCCCAAATTATTTCATTATTTTTCCCTCCCTACCTCCCACAACCACCCACCCTGCCCCACAAGTTCATGCCCCTCAAGTATCATATGATGAGAGATCATATGATAATTGTCTTTCTCTGATTGACTTATTTCCCTCAACATTATACCCTCTAGTTCCATCCACGTCATTGCAAAGGGCAAGATTTCATTTCTTTTGATAGCTGTATAGTATTCCACTGTATATATATACCACCTCTTCTTTATCCATTCATCTGCTGATGGACATCTAGATTCTTTCCATAGTTCGGCTATTGTGGACATTGCTGCTATAAATATTCAGTACACATGTGCCCCTGAGGATCACTACTTTTGTATCCTTAGGGTAAATACCCAGTAGTGCAATTACTGGGTCGTAGGGTAGCTCTATTTTCAACTTTTTAAGGAACCTCCATACTGTTTTCCAGAGTGGCTGCACCAGCTTGCATTCCCACCAACAGGGTATGAGGGTTCCCCTTTCTCTGCATCTTCGCCAACATCTGTCATTTCCTGACTTGTTGATTTTAGCCATTCTGACTAGTGTGAGGTGGTATCTCACTGTGGTTTTGATTTGTATGTCCCTGATGCCGAGTGATGTTGAGAACTTGCTCATGTGTCTGTTGGCCATTTGGATGTCTTCTTTGGAGAAATGTCTGTTCATGTCTTCTGCCCATTTCTTGACTGGGTTATTTGTTTTATGGGTGTTGAGTTTGAGAAGCTCTTTATAGATTTTGGATACTAGCCCTTTATCTGATATGTCATTTGCAAATATCTTCTCCCATTCTGTCAGTTGTCTTTTGGTTTCGTTGACTGTTTCCTTTGCTGTGCAAAAGCTTTTAATCTTGATGAAGTCCCAATAGTTCATTTTTGCCCTTGCTTCCCTCCCTTTGGTGATGTTGCTAGGAAGAAGTTGCTGTGGCTGAGGTCAAAGAGGTTGCTGCTGGTTTTCTCCTCAAGGATTTTGATGGATTCCTTTTTCTCATTGAGGTCTTCCATCCATGTTGAGTCTATTTTGGTGCGTGGTGTAAGGAAATGATCCAGTTTCATTTTTCTGTATGTCGCTTTCCAGTTTTCCCAACACCATTTGTTGAAGAGATTGTCTTTTTTCC
Organism: Ailurus styani; assembly: GCA_002007465.1. Classification (NCBI taxonomy): domain Eukaryota; kingdom Metazoa; phylum Chordata; class Mammalia; order Carnivora; family Ailuridae; genus Ailurus; species Ailurus styani. Next base: position 33,573 of record LNAC01001935.1, read on the forward strand.
ACTGGACATTCTTTCAGATTTTGTGGAAGATTAGTTGACCATAGAGTTGAGGGTCCATTTCTGGGTTCTCTATTCTGTTCCACTGATCTATTTGTCTGTTTTTGTACCAGTACCATACTGTCTTGACAGCTTTGTAATAGAGTTTGAAATCTGGAATTGTGATGCCGCCAACTTTGCTTTTTTTGTTCAACATTCCTTTGGCTATTCTGGATCTTTTCTGGTTCCATATAAATTTTAGGATTATTTGTTCCATTTCTTTAAAATAAATTGCTGGTATTTTGATGTGGACCGCATTAAATGTGGAGATTGCTCTAGGTAACATAGACATTTTCACAATATTTGTTCTTCCAATCCACAAACATGGAATGTTTTTCCACATCTTTGTGTCTTCCTCAATTTCTTTCATGAGTACTTTATAGTTTTCTGAATACAGATTCTTTGCCTCTTTGGTTAGGTTTATTCCGAGCTATCTTATGGTTTTGGGTGCAATTGTAAATGGGATTGACTCCTTCATTTCTCTTTCTTCTGTTTTGTTGTTGGTATATAGAAATGCAAATGATTTCTGTGCATTGATTTTATATCCTGACACTTGACTGAATTCCTGTATGTGTTCTAGCAGTTTTGGAGTGGAGTCCTTTGGGTTTTCCACATAAAGTATCATATCATCTGCAAAGAGTGAGAGTTTGACCTCTTCCTTGCCGATTTGGATGCCTTTTATTTCTTTTTGTTGTCTGATTGTGGAGGCTAGGACTTCTAGTAGTATGTTGAGTAGCAATGATGATAGTGGACAGTCCTGCTGTGTTCCTTACTTTAGGGGGAAAGCTCTCAGTTTTTCTCCATTGAGAAAGATATTTGCTGTGGGTTTTTCATAGATGGCTTTGATGATATTGAGGTATGTACCCTCTATGCCTACACTATGAAGAGTTTTGATTAAGAAAGGGTGCTGTACTTTGTCAAATGCTTTTTCAGCATCTATTGAGAGGATCATATGGTTCTTGTTCTTTCTTTTATTAATGTCTTGTATCACTTTGATTGATTTGGGAATGTTAAACCAACCTTGCAGCCTGGGAATGAATCCCACTTGGTTGTGGTGAATAATCCTTTTAATGTGCTGATGGATCCTATTGGCTAGTATTTTGTTGAGGATTTTTGCATCCGTGTTCATCAAAGATATTGGTCTGTAATTCTCCTTCTTGGTGGGGTCTTTGCCTGGCTTTGGGATCAAGGTAATGCTGGCCTCATAAAAGGAGTTTGGAAGTTTTCCTTCCAATTCTATTTTTTGGAACAGTTTCAGGAGAATAGGTATTAATTCTTCTTTAAATGTTTGGTAGAATTCCCCTGGGAAGCCGTCTGGCCCTGGGCTCTTGTTCGTTGGGAGATTTTTGATGACTGCTTCAATCTCCTTACTGGTGATGGGTCTATTCAGGTCTTCAGTGTCTTCCTGGTTTAGTTTTGGTAGTTAATATTTCTCTAGGAATGCATCCATTTCTTCCAGATTGTCCAATTTTCTGGTGTAGAGTTGCTCATAATATGTTCTTAGAATTGTTTGTATTTCTTTGGTGTTGGTTGTGATCTCTCCTCTTTCATTCATGATTTTATTAATTTGAGTCCTTTCTCTTTTCTTTTGGATAAGTCTGGCCAGGGGTTTATCAATCTTATTTATTCTTTCAAAGAACCATCTCCGAGTTTCATTGATTTGTTCAGCTGTTCTTTTGGTTTCTATTTCATTGACTTTTGCTCTGATCTTTATGATTTCTCTTCTCCTGTTGGGTGTAGTCTTTCTTTGCTGTTGTTTCTCCAGCACCTTTAGGTGTAGGGTTAGGTTGTGTACTTGAGACCTTTCTAGTTTCTTGAAAAAGGCTTGTATTTCTATACACTTTCCTCTAAGGACTGCTTTTGCTGTGTCCCAAAGATTTTGGACAATTGTGTTTTCATTTCATTTTTTTCCGTGAATTTTTTAATACTTCTTTAATTTCCTGATTGACCCATTCATTCTTCAGTAGGATGTTCTTTTGTCTCCATGTATTTGAGTTCTTTCCAACCTTCCTCTTTGGTTGAGTTCTAGTTTCAGAGCATTATGCCCTGAAAATATGCAGGGAATGATCCCAATCTTTTGGTACCTGTTGAAACCTGATTTGTGACCCAGAATATGGTCTATTCTGGAGAATGTTCCATGTGCACTGGAGAAGAATGTGTATTCTGTTGTTTTGGGATGGAATGTTCTGAATATATCTGTGATGTCCAACTGGTCCAGGGTGTCATTTAAAGCCTTTATTTCCTTGTTGATCTTTTGCTTCAATGATCTGTCCATTTCAGTAAGGGGGGTGTTAAAGTCCCTTACTAATATTGCATTATTGTCAATGTGTTTCTTTGATCTTGTTACTAATTGGTTTATATAATTGGCTGCTCCCATGTTAGGGGCATAGATATTTATGATTGTTAGATCTTGTTGGACATATCCTTTAAGTATGATATAGTGTCTTTCCTCATCTTTTATGCTATTCTTTGGCTTAAAATCTAATTTATCTGATATAAGGATTGCCACTACAGCTTTCTTTTGATGTCCATTAGCATGGTAAATTATTTTCCACCCCCTCACTTTAGATCTGGAGGTGTCTTTGGGTGTAAAATTAGTTTCTTGTAGACAGCATATCGATGGCTTTTTTTTTTTATCCATTCTGATACCCTGTGTCTTTTAGTTGCGGCATTTATTCCATTTACATTCAGGGTAACTATTGAGAGATATGCATTTAGAGCCATTGTATTGCCTGTAAGGTGACTGTTACCGTATATTGTGTTTCTTCCTTTCTGGTCTATGTTTCTTTTAGGTTCTCTTTGCTTAGAGGACCCCTTTCAATATTTCCTGTAGGGCTGGCTTGGTGTTTGCAAATTCCTTGAGTTTTTGTTGGTCCTGGAAGATTTTTATCTCTCCTTCTATTTTCAATGACAGCCTAGCTGGATAGAGTATTCTTGGCTGCATATTTTTCTCATTTAGTGCTCTGGATATATCATGCCAGTTCTTTCTGGCCTGCCAGGTCTCTGTGGATAGGTGTGCTGTCAGTCTAATATTTCTACCATTGTATGTTATAGACCTCTTGTCCCCAGCTGTTTTCAGGATTTTCTCTTTGTAACTAAGACTTGAAAGTTTTACTCTTAGATGATGGGGTGTGGACCTATTTTTATTTCTTTTGAGGGGTTCTCTGTGCCTCCTGAATTTTGATGCTTGTTCCCTTGGCCAAATTAGGGAAATGCTGTACTCTAGTTTGCTCCAATATACCTTCTGCCCCTTTCTCTCTCTCTCTTCCTCTTCTGTGATCCCAATTATTCTAATATTGTTTCGTCTTATGGTATCACTTATCTCTCGAATTCACCCCTCATGGTCTAGTAGTTGTTTGTCTCTCTTTTCATCCTCTTCTTTCTTCTCTGACATTTTGTCTTCTAAATCACTAATTCTGTCTTCTGCCTCATTTATCCTAGAGTAGTTGTTTGTCTCTCTTTTCATCCTCTTCTTTCTTCTCTGACATTTTGTCTTCTAAATCACTAATTCTGTCTTCTGCCTCATTTATCCTAGCAGTAAGAGCCTCCATTTTTAAATGCACCTCATTAATAGCTTTTTTTGAGCCCAGCCAGCACCTTAAGAATCATCATTCTGAACTCTAGTTCTGTCATATTACTAATGTCCACATTGATTAGGTTCCTAGCCATCATTACTGCCTCTTGTTCTTTTTTGTGTGTTTATTTTTTTCTGCCTCGTCATTTTATGCAACTAGGAATAGATGGATGAGAGAACAAAATACTAAAGGGTAGCAATGAACCCAGAGAAATATACACTAACCTACTCAGAAGAGACCTGGAACTGGGAAGAAAGAAAGAGGGAACAAACCAAAAAAACAAAAAGACAAAATCAAACAAACAAAAACAAAACAAAAATAAATAAAACAAAATCCTATATCTATATTATCTATTTCTGTTTCTATATCTATCTCTGTCTCTGACTCTATCTATATCTATATCTATATCTATATCTATATCTATCTATTAGACTGGTGAATTGAAGAGACCCTATAGGTATACAAAAAATAAGGTTAAATAAAATGAAGGGATAAAATATGACTAAAACAATGATAATTTAAAAAGATTAAAAAGTGTTGATAAGATATAATAGTTAAAAATGTTAAAATAGGAAAAAGGAAAAAATTTAAAAGAAAAGAGTAAGAAAAAAATAAAATTCAAAGAATTTAACTTTGAACGACTAAAGAATCATGGGGGAAAAGCCATTAATTATCTTCATTCCTTTCCCCTAGCTCCACAGTTCCACAATTCTCAGCAATCTCAAACTTGGCTTTGGCTGCATGGTTTTTCTGTTTTTCTGGGGGAGGGGCCTGTTGCTGTGATTCTCAAGTGTCTTTGCCCAAGACAGAATCACACCGCCCTCGCCAGGGGCCAGGCTAAGTAATCAGCTCGGATTCATTCTCAGGATCTTTTTTTCCCTGAACGCTTTCTGTACCAGGTTGGCGGATGGACTGAAAATGGCGGCCTCCCAGTTTCCAACCCAGAGGAGCCGGGAGCTCGGGGCTTCACTCCTCAGTGCATCCTCAGAGAAAAGCAGTCACTTCCTCCTATCTCTCTGGTCTCTGCCTCACTCCAGGCTCACCCGACCTGTGATCGAGTGTTTCTATCTCTGGCTCATGGCCCTGTTCAGAATCTCCGAACCCAGCAGATTCCTGCAGCCACTCCCACGCCGCCCCTCCTAGAGAAGGAAGGAGGGGGTCTCTCTGGATCTGCCACCCATGGGGTCCCCACTCACAGAGCAGTGGTCCAACAGTGCTTCAGATCCCAGCCCAAGGTAACTCCGAGCTGAGAGACACTTTCTCAGCTCAGCTCCGTCTCTCCTGTCAGCTTCTCTCTGATAAGCTGGGAGCTCTGTCATGCTCAGACACCCTTGGTCTTTTTGTGTACCCATGGGTCCTGAGACCACACTGTCCCCATGAGGTCTTCACCTCCTGCTCGGCCTCTGGGGTGATGTCCCTCAGTGGAGCCTACTTCTAAAAGTTCCAATTTTGTGCTCTGCTGCGCACTCACTTGCCAGGAGCCGGCCCCTCCCCCCCAGGGACTATCTTCCTGTCACTTCAGATTCACCTCTCCACACATCCTGCCTTCTGGAAAGTGGTCGATTTTCTGTTCCTAGAATTGCTGCTCTTCTTCTCTTTGATCTCCTGTAGAATTTGTAGGTGTTCAGAATAGTTTGATAGCTATCTGGGTGAATTTCTGGGACCTGATGATAATCGGTCTCCTACTCCTCTGCCATCTTGCTGCTTCTCTTGGCAGCACTGTTTAGAACAACAAATCACTAGAAACAAATCAAGTGCCCTGCAGTATACATAGAGATCTTCCTTGACTTACAATGGGGTTATAAACTGACTAACTCATCATAACTTGAAAATATCCCAAGTTGAAAATGCATTTAATACACCTAACCTACTGAGCACCATACCTTAGTCTAGCCTGCCTTAAACATGCTCAAAACACTTACATAAGCCTTACAGATGAACAAAATCTCTTGACACAAAGCCTATTTTATAATAAAGTGTTGAATAGCTCGTGTAATTGACTAAATACTGCACTGAAAGTATAAAACAGGATGGTTCTGTGTGTACGGCATGGTTGTAAGTGTACCAGGTTGTTCACTCTTGTGATCACATGGCTGACTGGAGTTGGGGCTACTGCCACTGCCCAGCATCTTGAGAGAGTATTATATTGCATATTTTTAGCCTGGGAAAAGACCAAAATTCAGAATTCAAAGTGTGGTTTCTATTAAATGTGTATAGCTTTCACATCACCATGAAGTCAAAAAAGAGTAAGTTGAACTATCATAAATTGGGGAATGTACTGGAATAAATTATGGTACATCCCAGCAATGCAAACTGTAAGAAGGAGTGAAAGTGAATGTGGAAAGATCTGTAAGGTGAAGATCTGTGTGTAAAGAAAATCAATGGTAGAAGATTATGTAAAAAAAAAGCTATCTTTGCGGATAAAGAGGAGGGATAGTAATTTAATTTTGTAAAGTCTATACTTGCATGAAGAAAATCTGAGAGTGTGTAAGATAAAAGTGGTCACCTTGGAAGAGGACTGGGAAGATGAAGTCAAGGTGAAATTACACTTTATTATTTCTTTTTGAAGCATGCTAATATAACTAAAATTAATCAATTTTAAGGGAAATTTAAAGAACTGGATCTTAGAAGTCATCTTAATATAAGGGAAAACAGAGGTATAGAGAGCTTAAGTGATTTTCCAAAGGTTACTTTAATTAACAGATAGGAATGAATAAATTGAGACTAGAATTTGGGTCTTCTGACTTATTTGTGGGGTTTTTTTCTACATGAACAATTTTCTATTGTTTTATATTTTGCATTCCTGGATACTAAGTAGTAGTTTATCTCCTGGATATTTAATTTAGTAGTTAATATTATTGATTTTTTAAGAGGTAAACAAGATCAATTTACTCACAGAGGAATGTGAGCAAATCTCTCTGATGATTTATTGTTGAAAATAACAAAATCTAAATTCTTAACCATCCACCACTACTCTTTTCCCTTCTCACTGGTCATCTTTCCATACTTTGAATTGTCAGGCTCATCCCTGCCTCAGGACCTTTGCACTTCCATCCCATTTTCTTGGAACACACTTCCCTCTGATCTTTTTTTTAATTTTTAAATTTAAATCAATTTAATTAACACAGGTTTTATTATTAGTTTAAGAGGTAGAATCCAGTGATTCATCAGTTGCATACAGCACCCAGTACTCATTACTTCAAATGCTCTCTGATCTTTATGTTGTTGGCTCCTTATCATTCAGGTCTTGGCTTCAGTGTCAATTCAAAGACAGTTTCATTGACAACCTACCTAAAAGAGTCATCCCCATCTGTAACTAACTCACTCTCGTTACTCTGCTTAATTTCTTTGTAACACTTATTTTGTTGAAGGAAAGGATTGATAAATTGGTTTTTAACAGCTACACTTTCTTTATAAGTGGTCAATTTATCTCGTGAATCTAGTTCAGTTGCAATTAGCCACACTGCCCTGGCATGGTGCTGGCACCAATTCTTAATGAAAAATGCCAGATCCGGGACTGTGGTTAAATTCTTCCCTAGGGCCTTAAGAATTTTTTCATAAATTACCTTATGATCTTGACAGCAAGAAAAACAAAATAAAAGTGAGCCTTGTTCACAATGATCTGAGTAAACAGAATTATTTTACCATACCCTTTCTGGAAATAATGTTGTCACCTTTTCAGAACTAGTGTTCTATATGTAATTTTTATTTTAAAAAAATAAAGTATTTAAATGTGGAGGAAAAGTTTGGTGTCAGGGAAAAGATTTATTTGTTTGAACAATGATATTTAAATTTTAACATGTTTCAAAGTCACCTGGCTATCTCAACAAGACATCACTGGGCCTTATACCCACTGTTTCTGATTTAGTTCATCTGTGCATTTCTAACAAGTGTCCAGGTTATGGGGTCAACACTGGAGAGAATTCTTGTCTGAGAATGTTCTCACAGCACTTGGTGATCAACTGCCTTGTAATTTAATGTGGAGACATTCTCAAATGCTCAAAGGACATGAGTCACTATAAAAACAAAACAAAACTAAAGCCAAAGAACAATGCCAAATAAAAAGGGATGAAAATAAAGCTAAGCATTTTCACCTTTAGTTGCAGAGGGGAAAAAGAAGTTAATATATAAGAATAACTTTATTTGGTTTGTTACCTAGGTAATAGAAAAATAATTCCATAAAACAAGAACTTTTATTAGAGAAAGAGAACTGGAAAATATATTCTGTTGGTAGTGGGAGGCAGTGGAGCTCATTGATTATACTTTAATCAAAGCATATATTTTTCTGTTGATTTATGCATATATACATTAACCCAACCCATCTCGGATCATCTATACACATACAAAAATTCCTTTTGCTAAGAAAATTTTTTTATTAAAATGTTTCCCCCACAGAATGCAAACTAGTATAGCCACTGTGGAAAACAGTAGAGAGTTTCCTCAAAAAGTTAAAAGTAAAGAAAACCAAAGCTGGTAACATCACAATTCCAGACTTCAAGCTGTACTGCAAAGCTCTAATCATCAAGACAGTATGCTACCGGTGCAAAAACAGACAGATAGAACAGAGACCCAGAAATGGGCCCTGAACTCAATGGTCAACCACTCTTTGACAAAGCAGGAAAAAAGATCTAATGAGAAAAAAGATATTCTCTTCCACAAATGGTTTTGGGAAAATTGGACAGCTACCTGCAGAAGAATGAAATTGGACCATTTTCTTACACCATACACAAAAATAAACTCAAAATAGATTAAAGACCTAAATGTGAGATAGGAATCCATCTAAATCCTAGAGGAGAACACAGAGAGCAACTTCTTTGACCTCTAGCACAGAAACTTCTTTCTAGACATGTCTTCAAAGGCAAGGGAAACAGAGGCAAAAATGAATTCTTGGGACTCATCAAGATAAAAAGCTTCTGCATAGCAAAGGAAACAGTCAACAAAACTAAAAGAGAACCTACAAAATGGGAGAAAATATTTGCAAATGTCTTATCAGATAGAGGGCTATTATCTAAAATCTATAAAGAACTTATCAAACTCAACACCCAAAATAACAAAAACTCCAGTCAAGAAATGTGTAGAGGACATGAACAGACATTTCTCTGAAGAAGACATACAAATTTCTCTAAACAGGCACATGAAAAAAATCTCAACATCACTTGGCATCAGGGAAATACAAATCAAAACCACAATAAAATACCACCTCATGCCAGTCAGAAAAGCTAAAATTAACAAGTCAGGAAACAATAAATGTTGGAAAGGATTCATAGAAAGGGGAACCCTCTTACATTGTTGGTGGGAATGCTAGGTGGTAGAGCCACTCTGGAAAACAGTATGGAGGTTCCTCAAGAAGATAAAAATAGAACTACTAAAATTGTACTACTAAGTATTCAGCCAAAGGATACAAACATAGTGATTCAAAGAGGCACATGCACCCCAGGGTTTATAGCACCAATATCCAAAATAGCCAAACTATGGAAAGAACCCAGATGTCCATCAACAGATGAATGAATAAAGAAGATGCGGTATATATATATATATATATATATATATATATATATATATATATATATACACACACACACACACACACACACACACACAATGGAATATTATTACTCAGTCATCAAAAAAAATGAAATCTTGTCATTTTCAATGATGTGGATGGAACTAGAGAGTATGATGCTAAGCAAAATAAGTCAATCTAAGAAAGACAATTATCATATGATTTCATTCATATGTGGAATTTAAGAAACAAAACAGAGGAGCATAGAGGGAGGGAGGGAAAAATAAAATAAGATGAAATTAGAGAGAAAGGCAAACTGTAAGAGACTTTTAATCATAGGAAACAAACTGAGGGTTGCTGGAGAGGAGGGGTGTGGGGGGATGGGGCAACCGGGTGATGGGCATTGAGGAAGGCACATGATGCAATGAGCATTGGGTGTTATATGTAACTGATGAATCACTAAACTCTACCTCTGAAACTAATAATACAGTATATGTTTATTAATTGGTTTTATTTTTTTAGTGATCCAAGACTCATTGTTTATATTAATTGATTTTAAATAAAATTTTTAAAAAGATCCTTTGCTTATTTATTTAAAAGAATTGACTTGTTTTTTTAGTGTGAGTTTTGGGAGTTCTCTGTATATTTTGGATATAAATCCTTTATTAGATATGTGGTTTGCAAATATTTTTCCCAGTATTTGTCTCGTCTTTTCACTTGATGCTATCAATTGTCCCTTTTATGGATTATGTTTTCGATGTCCTATCTAAATCTCTTTGCCAAACCCAAGGTCACTCATATTTTCTCCTACATTTTCTTCCAGAATTGCTGTGGTTATATGTATGAATCTATGACTCATTTTGAGTTAATTTTTGTGTAACTTGTGAAGTATGTGTGAAGTTTATTATTATTTTGCATACAGATAACTAGCTGTTTCAGCACCTTGTGTTGAAGAGTATCTATTCTCTTTTGAGTTGCCTTTGAATTTTCATGAAGAATCAGTTGATTATATCTGGACTCTATATGTTCCACTGGTCTATATGCTTAATCCTTTGCCAGTAAGACACTGTCTTGATTACTGTAGCTTTATAGTTGCGGGTTGAAATTAAGTAGTTTGAGTGTTCAATTTATTTTTATTTTTTCCAATTTTATTTTATTTATTTTTTTATTATGTTCAGTTAGCCAACATATATATCATCATTAGTTTTTGATGTAGTGTTCAACGATTCATCAAAATTATTTTGGCTGTGTTAGGTCTTTTGCCTTGCCATACACATTTTAAAATCAACTTGTAGGTATTTTATTTTATTTTATTATTTTTTAAAGACTTTACTTATTTATTTGACAGAGAGAGATGCAGCGAAAGAGGGAACACAACCAGAGGGAGTGGGAGAGGGAGAAGCAGGCCTCCTACTGAGCAGGGAGCCCACCACAGGGCTGGATCCTAGGACCCTGGGATCATGACCTGAGCTGAAGGCAGATGCATAACGGCTGGGCCACCAGGCACTCCTCAACTTGTAGGTATTTTTAAAATGTCTGCTTGGATTTTGATTGAAATTACATGGAATCTATAAGTATATTTGTCCAGAATGAACATTTTAGTAATACTGAATTTTCCTCAATATTTTATCTCTCTCCATTTACTTAAATTGTCTGTGATTTCCTTTTTTTAACATCTTAATTTAGGTTTTTTTCAGTGTTCCAAGATTCATTGTTTATGCAACACACCCAGTGCTCCATGCAATACGTGCCCTCCTTAATACCCATCATCAAGCTCACCCATCTTCCCACCACCCTCTCCTCCATAACCGTCAGTTTGTTTCTCAGAATTCACAGTCTCTCATCTTTCCTCTCCCCCTCCAATTTTCTCCAATTCACTTTTCCTTTCCTTCTCCTAATGTCCTCCATCTTATTCCTTATGTTTCACAAGTAAGTGAAGCCATATGATAATTGACTTTCTCTGTTTGACTTATTTCACTCAGCATAATCTCCTCCAGTCCCAACTGTGTCAATGCAAAAGTTGAGTATTCATCCTTTTTGATGGCTGTCAAAAAGGCTGTGTAATATTCTATTGTATATATGGACTACATCTTCTTTACCCATTCATCTGTTGAAGGGCATCTCAGATCTTTCCACAGTTTGGAAATTGTGGACATTGCTGCTATGAACATTGGGGTACATATGGCAGTTTCTTTCACTATATCTGTATCTTGTCTGTGATTCTCTCACCAGTGTTTCAGTTTTCAGTGTACAGATCCTGCATATATTCTTCTTAGATTTATATGTAAGTATTTTATTTTTGGGTGCTATTTAAAAAGGTATTGTTTAATATTTTAAACTCCAGTCTCTTCAATGAGAAGGCTGAGTGGTTTGGTAGTGGTGGCCTTGTGGACACAAAGATGCAACATGATGAGGAAGATCATCACCCTCAAGATAGAGCCCAGTGAAGAAAAAAAAAGATAGATACCAATGACACCAGTGAGAATGTTAAAGACAAAATCCAAGACTAGGAGGACATCTCCCCAGACCAACAGCACCTGATTTTTGTGGGCAAACAGCTGGAGGATGGCCACGCTCTCTCGGACTACAATATCTAAAAAGAGTCCACCTGCACTTGGTGCTTCACCTGTGGGGTGGCATCACTGAGCCTTTGCTCCACCACCTGACCCAGAAATGCAATTTCCACAAGATGATCTCCCACAAGTGTTATACTTGCCTACACCCCCGTGCTGTAAACTTTTGCAAAAGTGCAGCCACACCAACAACCTGTGCCCCAAGAAGAAGGTCAAATAAGGCCCCTCCATCAGCTCTTTTTTCTTTCTGTCTGTCTGTCTTTCTTTCTTTCTTTCTTTTTTTTTTTTTTTTGGCAGGGCAGCTTCCTGCAGGAGCCCCTAGGCACAAGGGCATCAATAAAGTTTCCCTTTGGGGCACCTGGGTGGCTCAGTCATTAGGCTTCTGCCTTCAGCTCAGGTCATGATCCAGGGTCCTGGGATCAAGCCCCCACATGAAGCTCCCTACTCAATGGGCAGTCTGCTTCTCCCTTTCCCATGCCCCCTGCTTGTGTTCCTTCCCTTGCTGTGTCTCTCTCTGTCAAATAAATAAATAAAATCTTCTAAAAATGATAAAAAATAAAGTATCCCTTTCATTGACTTGGGGAAAAAAGAGTTTTAAATTCCAATTGTTACTTGATGGCATAGAGAAATCAATTGATTTTTGTATACTGAGCTTGTGTCCTTAAAACTCGCTGAACTCACTAGTTCCAGGAATTTGTGTGTGTGTATAGTCTTTGGAATTTTTACAAAGATAATTAAGCCATCTCTTAAACTATTTATTTTCAGTTTGACATTTATGTATGTATGTATCTACTTTTGCCTTATTGCCCTGGTTAGAAATTCCAGTATAATGCTGAATAGTTGTGGTGGGAGTTTAGACATTCTCTTTTCTTGATATTTGGGATTTTGTGATGTTAGTTGTAAGTGATGTATACCATTTATTGGCTTAAGAAAGTTCCCTTTGATTGATATTCAAATGTTGGAGCAGGCTTACCATGGGGTAAACCTCAATTCGTCATGATATATTATTATTTTCATGAGAGATATTGGTCTTTAATTTTTTTCCTTATTATATTGCTGTCTGTTTTTGGTATTAAAGTGATGCTGAAAACATAAAATGACTTAGAAAATGTTCCCTTATTATTTTATGTTCTGAAAAGATTGGCAGAATTAAGATTATTCTTGGGATGTTTCATAGAATTTACATGCAGAAGCATTTTCTTTGTTGGAAGATTTTCAGTTATGAATTTAAACTCTTTAATAGATATAGGACTATTCAGTTTACTTATTTTTTCCTTGATTTTTTGTTTATGTCTTTTTTTTTAAGATTTTATTTATTTATTTATTTGAGAGAGAGAGAGAGAGAGAGTGAGTGAGTGAAATCATGAGATGGGAGAAGGTCAGAGGGAGAAGAATCAGTCTCCCCATGGAGCTGGGAGCCCAATGTGGGACTTGATCCTGAAACTCTGGGATCATGACCTAAGCCAAAGCCAGTCGCTTAACCAACTGAGCCACCCAGGCTCCCCGTTTATGTCTTTCAAAAAACTAGTCCATATCATGCAAGTTTTTCAAGTTATGAGTATATAGTTATTTGGAGTATGCCTTTATAATCCTTTTAATGTCTGAGAGGACCTCTGTGATGGCCCTTTATCCTTCCTGATATTGATAATTTATGTCTTCTCTTTTTTGTCACTCTGGCTATGAGTATATTGATTTTATTGATTTTTTTCTTTCAAAGAACCAGCTATACACTCTATTGAATTTATCTATTATTTTTCTGTTTTCAGTTTCAAAGGTTTCTAATCTCATCTTTATTATGTTCTTCCTTCTGCTTCTTTTTCCTACTTTCAGTTAGTCAGCATATAGTACATAAATAATTTTTGATGTAGTGTTCAATGATTCATTAGTTGAATTCATTCATTCATAACACCCAGTGCTCATCACAACATGTGCCCTCCTTAATACCCATCACCTGTTCTCCCATTCCCCTCCCCCAACCATTCAGTAACCCTCAATTTGTTCTCCAGAATCCAGAGTCTCTTATGGCTTGTCTCCCTCTCTGATTTCTTCCCCTTTGAATTTTCCCTCTCTTCCTCTGTGGTCCTCCCCACTATTATCCACACATGAGTGAAACCATATGATAATTGTCTTTCTCTGCTTGACTTATTTCACTTAGCATAACCGCCTCCAGTTCCATCCATGTCGATGCAAATGGTGGATATTCATCCTTTCTGATGGCTGAGTAATATCCCATTGTATATATGAACCACATCTTCTTTATCCATTCATCTGTTGAAGGGCATCTCAGCTCCTCCCACAGTTTAACTATTGTGAACATTCTGCTATAAACATTGGGGTACGTGTGCCTTTTCTTTTCATTACACCTGTATCTTTGGGGTAAATACCTAGTAGCAGAATTGCTGGGCTGTAGGGTAGCCCAATTTTTAACGTCTTGAGGAACCTCCACACTGTTTTCTGGAGTGGCGGTACCATCTTGCTTTCCCACCAACAGAGTAAAATTGTTCCCCTTTCTCCTCATCCTCACTCACTTTTGTTTAATGGACTTGTGTTTTAATATCTTTAACAATTCTGATACTGGGGTGCCTGGGTGGCTCAGTGGGTTAAAGCCTTTGCCTTTGGCTCAGGTCATGATCTCGGGGTCCTGGGATCAAGGCCCACATCAGGATCTCTGCTCAGCAGGGAGCCTGCTTCCTTCTCTCTCTGCCCGCCTCTCTGCCTACTTGTAATCTCTTTCTCTCTGTGTCAAATAAATAAAATCTTTTTTAAAAAACCAATTCTGATACTGGAATAATTTCATTTGATATTTTTCCACATTAATAAACAATCATATGTTCTATAATTGATAGTAATTTAATTTCTCCTCTGCATTATTTTATCTCCTATTAATGTTTCATATGTCCCCTTGCTTAGCACATAGTCAGTCGTTCCATTGTGTACTCCTTGGTTAAGATGGAAAAGAGTCTTTTTTTTTTAATTCCAATATGGAATCAGCCATTCATGCATTCAGTAAATTCCATTTGATCTTCTATGATTATTCTTTTAGGATTATACTAAAAGAATATATAGGGCATCTATATTCTGTTCATATTTCTGAATCATTATAGAGGACACTTGCCTACAAAATAAGGAATTGGATTTAAATGAAAAATTGCCACAATCACAATTATCTTTTAAAAAGTACAAAAATTCTTTTTAAAAATGACAAGATGTTTCTAAAAAGAAAAACATAAGAACACATGTTTTAGGACAACCTGGGTATATCTGAGGTTGTGACAGCATAGTAATTAAGAATGTCAACTCTTGACCCTGCCTTTCACAAGGAAGTGACTTTAAAAATGTCATTCAGGGGTGCCTGGCTGGCTACGTTCCTAGGGCGTGCAACTCTTGATGTCAGGGTTGTGAGTTCAAACCCCATGTTGGATGTAGAGATTACTTAAAAATAAAATCTTTTTTAAAAATGGCATTTAGCCTTCCTGAGCCTCAGGTCTCTTCACTTACAAAATGGGAAAAATAGAGCACTCTCTCATCGAATTGTTGTAAAAGCTATACATAAAACATTAGTAATGTTACTTATAGTGGGGATAGAGTTTTCTTTTTACAACAAAACCTTAGAGAAAGAAAAATGGATTTTGATAAGAAATATATGGGCTGGAAACAGTGACAAGTGGACAATAGGGGATTTCAGTTGCTATGATAAAACAGACCTCATGCATGTTTCCTTCATTATGCTCTCTCAGTGGGAGTAAAGTCACTGGAAAATGACAAACAGGATCCAAGAACTTAGCGATATAAACGTTCTTATCTCAGACAACCGTTCAATTCCTTGGGAATTTCTTTCATCTTTGCCATTATAGCTTCCTTTATTCCATTGGATCTACATCAAAGTCCACACGTTTGATTTTCAAACCTCTGACTATAGCTGTCTCCTTGGTCATCCTCTGTAAAAGAGTCTCACAGACAATGGAAGCTTCGGGATTGGAACATTTCCTCAACAATATTGGATACGAATTGTTTTCTATGTTCACAGGGTGACCAGGGACAGATGCATCGGTGTCACCTTCTCTTATGTGTTATCCAGGCCATCACAATATGTTTTATATGTTCCAGATGTCAGAGCTGAAACTACAAGCTCTCCAATATATGAGGATCCCCACCATCCTGAACATGGTGGTAAATACCATTTTTTCCTTTGTCTGTGACTGGCAAGTGAAACAGCAAAACATCACAGAGAAAGAGGACTGGGGAGACTGTTCTGTGATAGCTACATAACTACATGATCTCTACACACAGCATCATAATCATCCTATGATGTTTTGTGCTTGGGACCCATAATCTGGGTTTTTATCTCATGCAGGCACAAATAGTGGGTCTGGCATGTCAAGAGTTTATCTAGGTGACTCCATGATATTACTGCTTTGACACCCATCATGGGTGGCCAAGCAGCCTGCAAACTTTGACCTAGTGACCTCCCCCCACCCTTGAGCACATGCCTAGATAACAGCCCACAGAGTCACAAGCAAAAATATAAGCCCCTGCTAGTGATATACCAAGCAGCCTTTTGAGCAAGCCTCCCTTGGCTCCCAGGATCTTCTCCCTATATGCCCCTGAAATAAGACCCCATAGAACCAGCCAAAACTACTATTTTTGGTTTGAATTATTAATTTGACCTTACCCCCAAAACCCCAAACATTCCACCTGTGAACCCTAATAAAGGTGTGTGCCCCAGGTCTTGCCATTCTCTCTGTTTGTTCTCTGCCTTAACCTCCCTATATGGCCCCGAAAGGCATGCTATTTACCTCTTCTAGGAGCTCTGGAGGGTGGAAGAGTGAATAGTGAGGCTCCCATCAACAAAAGACAATAAGGGAATTGAAATAGAGATTTATAACCCACAAGCCCAAGAAAACATGAAAAGATAATCCACATCTTTACCATTAGGGAAATAAATATCAAAACCACAATGATACATCCCTCCACACCTAGGATGGCTATATTCAAGAAGGCAATTGATAATAAATATGGGTACCACTGGGATTGTAGAATGGAGCAGACATTTTGGAAAACATTTTGGCAATTTTTCTAAAAGTTGACATAGAGTAATCATATGGACCAGAAATTCCATTCTTAATTGCTCTCAAGTAATTCTACGCAAAAGAAATGAACACATAAACCACACAAAAACTTTGTGAATGTTCATAATAACAGTCCTCATTATAGCCAAAAAGTGAAGACGACTCAAATGTCCATCAATGGATAAGTGAAACAAAAGGTGGTATATTCATATGATACAATATTCTTCATCCATAAAAAGAAATGAGGAAATACTGATATGTGTTACAACATGGATGAACCTTGAAAATGTTGCTCAGTGAAAAAACTTGGAAATGACAGGTTGTGTATTGCATAATTTTGTTTATATGAAATATCCTGAATAGGCAAATCTGTAGAGACAGAAAGTGGATTAGTGGTTGCTAGAGGCCAGGGTATGTGAAAATGGAAATTAACTACCTAATAGGTGTGGGATTTCCTTTCCGAGTGATGGAAGCATTATGGATAGTGATTTAATAGCACTGATAGTTGTACAACATTGTTAATATACAAAAAATGGTGAATTGTGTTATGTGACTTTTATTTCAATTAAAATAATTTAAAAAATAAGAACAAACTCCAAAACCATTGTTGCCCATCATGGAGATTTACCAGCTGTATGTGTAGCCAAAACTAAATTAGCACAGAGAAAAGCTGAAAAAAATAGAGTCAACAAATTTTTATTGGTGCTTTGGATTTACTTAGGAGAGCCAAGAAAAGATATACTTGGGTTTATGTGGTACTCTTCTATGTCATGGAAATTTTTCTGGCCCTGGTAGGTGAATCAATTGGTGTGATTTATATCAGTGTGACTTCAGAAATGGTTAAAAGATAATTTCTTTTAAAAGGGGGTAAATCATGGCACTCATACAGAGTAGGAACACATCTTAAAACATACATTAAAACACACTTCTGAACCCATGTCAAAATATATTTAACTCATGAGGGAACCAACAAATTATAACCATTCAAAAAAAAATAGAACCCAAATGAATAGAACCCAAAAGAACAGACACAGGCATATAGATCAGAAATACTGAAACAACCAAGGGAACAGAGACGCTTTGGGCATGATGCTCTTGGAGTTAATGTTGCTGACAACAAGACAGAATTCCTTGCCTGGTTGGTCTTCTCTTGAGAGTTGTGACCTTGTCACTTTTGAAATTCCAGAGAGTTGTTTAGAAGAGTATTTTTACATCTCAGGCTAGTGTGTATTAAGGAAGGCACATGTTGCATGGAGCACTGGGTGTTGTACATAAACAATGAATCTTGGAACACTGCATCAAAAACTAATGATGTATTTTTTTTAATTTTATTTTTATTATTTGCCCAAGGGGTACAGGTCTGTGAATCATCAGGCTTACATCTTTCACAGCATTCACCAAAGCACAAACCCTCCCCACTAATGATGTATTTTATGGTGACTAACAAAACACAATAAAAAATAAAATAAAACACATAATAAAAAAGGATATTTTGACATTTGAACAGTACTTTTTTAAAAAAAAGAATATTTTTTTATTTTACTTTATTTTTTCAGTGTTTCAAGATTCATTGTTTATGCAACACACCCAGTGCTCCATGCAATATGTGCCCTCCTTAATATCCACCGCCAGGCTCACCCATCCCTCCATCCACCTCCCCTCCAACACCCTCAGTTTGTTTCTCAGAATACATAGTCTCTCATGCTTCATCTCCCCCTCCGATTTACCCCAGTTCACTTTTCCTTACTTTCTCCTAGTGTCTGCCATGTTCTTCTTTATGCTCCACAAGTAAGTGAAACCATATGATAATTGACTTTCTCTGCTTAACTTATTTCACTCAGCATAATCTTCTCCAGTCCCATTCATGTTGATACAAAAGTTGAATATTCATCCTTTCTGATGGCTGTGTAATATTCCACTGTATAAATGGATCACATCTTCTTTATCCATTTGTCTATTGAAGGACACCTTGTCTCTTTCCACAGTTAGGTGATTGTGGACATTGCTGCTATGAACATTGGGGTACAGATGGCCATTCTTTTCACTACATCTGTATCTTTGGGGTAAATAGTAGTGCAATAGCAGGGTCATAGGGTAGCTCTATTTTTAATTTTTTGAGGAATCTCCACACTGTTCCCACCAACAGTGTAAGAGGGTTCCTCTTTCTCCATATCCTCTCCAACACTTATTGTTTCCTGTCTTCTTAATTTTGGCCATTCTAACTGGTGTACGTTGGTATCTCAATGTGGTTTTGATTTGAATTTCTCTGATGGCTAATGATGATGAACATTTTTTCATGTGCCTGTTAGCCATTTCTATGTCTTCTTTGGGGAAGTGTCTGTTCATGTCTTCTGCCCATTTCTCGATGTGATTATCTGTTTTTTGGGTATTGAGTTTGAGGAGTTCTTTATAGATCTTGGATATCAGCCCTTTGCCTGTAGTGTGATTTGCAAATATCTTCTCCCATTCAGTAGGTTGCCTCTTTGTTTTGTTGACTATTTCCTTTTCTGTGCAGAAGATTTTGATCTTGATGAAGTCCCCAAAGTTCGTTTTCGCTTTCGTTTCCTTTGCCATTGGAGATGTGTCTTGTAAGAAGTTGCTGTGGCCGATGTCAAAGAAGTTACTGCCTATGTTCTCCTCTAAGATTTTGAGAGATTCCTGCCTCATATTGAGGTCTTTCATCCATTTTGAGTTTATCTTTGTGTGTGGTGTGAGAGAATGGTTGAGTTTCATTCTTCTATACATAGCTGTCCAATTTTCCCAGGTCCATTTCTTGAAGATACTGTCTTTTTTTCCACTGGATATTTTTTACTGCTTTGTCGAAGATTATTTGACCATAGAGTTGATGGTATATAGCTGGGTTCTCTACTCTGTTTCATTGGTCTATGTGTATTTGTGCCACGCTGTCTTGGTGATCACAGCTTTGTAGTAAAGTTTGAAATCAGGTAACGTGATGCCCCCAGCTCTGTTTTTCTTTTTCAACATTTCCTTAGTGATTTGGTGTCTTTTGTGGTTCCAGACAAATTTTAGGATTGCATATTCTAGCACTTTGAAAAATGCTGGTGGAATTTTGATTGGGATGGCATTGAAAGTATAGATTGCCCTGGGCAGTATAGATATTTTAACAATGTTTATTTCCAATCCATGAAGATGGAATGCTTTTCCATCTTTTTGTGTCTTCCTCAATTTCTTTCATGAGTGTTCTGTAGTTCCTCGAGTACAGATCCTTTACCTCTTTGGTTAGGTTTATTGCAAGGTATCTTATGGTTCTTCGTGCTATAATAAATGTAATTGATTCTCTCATTTCCCTTCCTGTAGTTTCATTGTTAGAGTAGAAGAAAGCAACTGATTTCTGTGCATTGATTTTTTATCCTACCACATTAATGAATTGAAGTATGAGTTCTAGTATTTTGGGTGTGGAGTCTTTTGGGTTTTCCCTATAAAGTATCATGTCATCTGCAAAGAGACAGAGAGTTTGACTTCCTCTTTGCTGATTTGAATACCTTTTATTTCTTTTTGTTGTCTGATTGCTGTTGCTAGGACTTCTGTACTATGTTAAACAACAGTGGTGAGAGTGGACATCCTTGTCGTGTGCCTGATCTCAATGGGAAAGCTGTCAGTTTTTCCCCATTGAGAATGATATTTGCTGTGGGTTTTCGTAGATTTTATGAAGTTGAGGAATGTTCTCTCCATCCCTAAACTTCGAAGAGTTTTAATCAGGAACGGATGCTGTATTTTGTCAAGTGCTTTTTCTGCATCAATTGAGAGAACCATGTGGGTCTTCTCTCTTCTCTTACTGATTTGTTCCATCACATTGACTGATTTGAGAATGTTGAACCACACTTGCATCCCAGGGATAAATCCCACCTGGTCGCGGTGGATAATCTTTTTAATGTCCTGTTGGATCCAATTAGCTAGGATCTTGTTGAGAATTTGGGCATCCATATTCATCAGGGATATTGGTCTGAATTTCTCTTTTTCAATGGGGTCTTTGCCTGGTTTGGAGATCAATGCAATGCTGGCTTCACAGAAAAAGTCTGGAAGTTTTCCCTCTGTTTCTTTTTATTTATTTATTTATTTATTTGGAAACAGCTTCAGGAGAGTAGGTATTATTTCTTCTTTGAATGTTTGGTAGAATTCTGCAGGGAATCCGTCAGGTCCTGTATGAATTTTAATTCGTTTTTTCTTTTTTGGTTTTTTGGAGGTTTGGGGGGAGGTTTTTAATCACTGCTTTAATCTCGTTACTAGATATTGGTCTATTTTGGTTGTCAATTTCTTCATGTTTCAGTCTTGGAAGTTTATAGGTTTACAGGAATGCATCCATTTCTTCGAGGTTGCTTAACTTTTTCGCATATAACTATTGATAATAATTTCTGATGATTGTTTCTATTTACTTCTTTTTAGTCCTGATCTCTCCCCTTTCATTCATATTTTTATTAATTTAGGTCCTCTCTCTTTTCTTTTGGATTAGTTTGGCCAATGGTTTATCAATCTTATTAATTCTTTCAAAGAACAAGCTTCTAGTTTCACTGATGTGTTCCAGAGAAATAGAAAAATATCTCTATTTCAAACTCATTGATTTCTTTTTGCTCCAGGGGTACAGGTCTGTGAATCATCAGGCTTACACCTTTCACAGCACTCACCAAAGCACAAACCCTCCCCAATGTCCATAACCCATCCATCCCATCTGTACCCTCCCATGCCCCAGTAACCCTAAGTTTGTTTTGTGAGATTCAGAGTCTCTCATCATTTGTCTCCTTTCCAAACGCATCTTGTTTCATTTTCTTCCCACCCTACTCCCCATGAAGTCCCGCCCTGCCCCTCAAGTTCCTCATATCAGAGAGATCATATGATAATTGTCTTTCTCCGATTGACTTATTTCGCTTAGCATAAAACGCTCTAGTTCCATCCACGTAATTGCAAATGGCAAGAATTCATTCCTTTTTTTCCTTTTTAATTTTAATTTTTATTTTTATTATTTTTTTAATTATTATTTGCCCCAGGGGTACAGGTCTGTGAATCATCAGGCTTACACCTTTCCCAGCGTTCACCAAAGCACAAGCCCTCCAAATGTCCATAATCCATCCACCCTATCCCTACAATCCCACCCCCCAGTAACCCTCAGTTTGTTTTGTGAGATTAGGAGTCTCTTATGGTTTGTCTCCTTCCCCATCCCATCTTGTTTCATTATTTTTCCCTCCCTACCCCCAACACACCCCACCCTGACTCTCAAGTTCCTCATATCAGAGAGATCATATGATAACTGTCTTTCTCTGGTTGACTAATTTCACTCAGCATAATACCCTCTAGTTCCATCCACGTTGTTGCAAATGCCAAGATTTCATTTCTTTTGATAGCAGCAGAGTATTCCACTGTGTATATATATATATATATATATATATATATATATATATATATATATAT
>LNAC01001935.1:56494-69431 GCA_002007465.1 Ailurus styani
CTGATGCCGAGTGATGTTGAGCACTTTCTCATGTGTCTGTTGGCCATTTGGATGTCTTCTTTGGAGAAATGTCATTCATGTCTTCTGCCTATTTCTTGACTGGGTTATTTGTTCTTTGGGTGTTGAGTTTGAGAAGTTCTTTATATATTTTGGATATAAGTCCATTATCTGATATGTCATTTGCAAATATCTTCTCCCATTCTGTCAGTTGTCTTTTGGTTTTGTTGACTGTTTCCTTTGCTGTGCAAAAGCTTTTAATCTTGATGAAGTCCCAATAGTTCATTTTTGCCCTTGCTTCCCTTGCCTTTGGTGAGGTTCCTAGGAAGAAGTTTCTGTGGCTGAGGTCAAAGAGGTTGCTTCCTGTGTTCTCTTCAAGGATTTTGATGGATTCCTTTCTCACATTGAGGTCTTTTATCCATTTTGAATCCATTTTTGTGTGTGGTGTGAGGAAATGATCCAGTTTCATTTTTCTGTATGTAGCTCTCCAGTTTTCCCAACACCATTTGTTGAAGAGACTGTCTTTTTTCCATTGGACAGTATTTCCTGCTTTGTCGAAGACTAGTTGACCGTAGGGTTGGGGGTCCATTTCTGGGCTCTCTATTCTGTTCCACTTAACTATGTGTCTGTTTTTGTGCCACTACCATACTGTCTTGATGAT
This sequence comes from Ailurus styani, assembly GCA_002007465.1. Lineage (NCBI taxonomy): Eukaryota > Metazoa > Chordata > Mammalia > Carnivora > Ailuridae > Ailurus > Ailurus styani. Next base: position 57,153 of record LNAC01001935.1, read on the forward strand.
GACAGATTTGTAATAGAGCTTGAAGTCTGGAACTGTGATGCCACCAACTTTGGTTTTCTTTTTCAACATTCCTTTGGCTATTCGGGGTCTTTTCTGGTTCCATATAAATTTTAGGATTATTTGTTCCATTTCTTTGAAGTAAATTGCTGGTATTTTGATGGGGATTGCATTAAATGTGTAGATTGCTCTAGGTAGCATAGACATTTTCACAATATTTATTCTACCCATCCATGAGCATGGAATGTTTTTCCACTTCTTTGTGTCTTCCTCAATTTCTTTCATGAGTACTTTATAGTTTTCTGAATACAGATTCTTTGCCTCTTTGGTTAGGTTTATTCCTAGGTATCTTATGGTTTTGGGTGCAATTGTAAATGGGATTGACTCTTTAATTTCTCTTTCTTCTGTTTTGTTGTTGGTATATAGAAATGCAACTGATTTCTGTGCATTGATTTTATATCCTGACACTTGACTGAATTCCTGTATGAGTGCTAGCAGTTTTGGAGTGGAGTCCTTTGGGTTTTCCACATAAAGTATCATATCATCTGCAAAGAGTGAGAGTTTGACCTCTTCCTTGCCGATTTGGATGCCTTTTATTTCTTTTTGTTGTCTGATTGCTGAGGCTAGGACTTCTAGTACTATGTTGAATAGCAGTGGTGATAGTGGACAGCCTTGCCGTGTTCCTGACTTTAGGGGAAAAGCTCTCAGTTTTTCTCCATTGAGAATGATATTCGCTGTGGGTTTTTCGTAGATGGCTTTGATGATATTGAGGTATGTACCCTCTATGCCTACACTATGAAGAGTTTTGATTAAGAAAGGGTGCTGTACTTTGTCAAATGCTTTTTCAGCATCTATTGAGAGGATCATATGGTTCTTGTTCTTTCTTTTATTAATGTCTTGTATCACATTGATTGATTTGCGAATGTTAAACCAGCCTTGCATCCGGGAATAAATCCTACTTGGTAGTGGTGAATAATCCTTTTAATGTGTTGTTGGATCCTATTGGCTAATATTTTGTTGAGGATTTTTGCATCCGTGTTCATTAAGGATATTGGTCTGTAATTCTCCTTGATGGGGTCTTTGCCTGGCTTTGGGATCAAGGTAATGCTGGCCTCAGAAAATGAGTTTGGAAGTTTTCCTTCCATTTCTATTTTTTGGAACAGTTTCAGGAGAATAGGTATTAATTCTTCTTTAAATGTTTGGTAGAATTCCCCTGGGAAGCCGTCTGGCCCTGGGCTCTTGTTCGTTGGGAGATTTTTGATGACTGCTTCAATCTCCTTACTGGTGATGGGTCTATTCAGGTCTTCAGTTTCTTCCTGGTTCAGTTTTGGTAGTTTATATTTCTCNAAGATTTCTCTAGGAATGCATCCATTTCTTCCAGATTGTCAAATTTGCTGGTGTAAAGTTGCTCATAATATGTTCTTAGAATTGTTTGNTTTGGTGTTGGTTGTGATCTCTCCTCTTTCATTCCTTATTTTATTAATTTGAGTCCTTTCTCTTTTCTTTTGGGTAAGTCTGGGCAGCAGCTTATCAATCTTATTAATTCTTTCAAGGAACAAGGTCCTAGTTTTGTTGATTTGTTCCCCTGTTCTTTTGGTTTCTATTTCATTGATTTCTGCTCTGATCTTTATGATTTCTGTACTCCTTTTAGGTGTAGGATTTCTTTGCTGTTCTTTCTCAAGCTCCTTTAGGTATAGGGTTAGGTTGTGTATGTGGGATCTTTCTTGTTTCTTGAGAAAGTCTCGTATTGCTATATACTTTCCTCTCAGGTCTGCCCTTGCTGTATCCCAAATATTTTGAACAGTTGTGTTTTCATTTTCATTTGTTTCCATGAATTTTTTAAATTCTTCTTTAATTTCCTGGTTGACCCATTCATTCTTGAGTAGGATGTTCTTTAGCCTCCATGTATTTGAGTTCTTTCCAACGTTCCTCCTGTGATTGAGTTCTAGTTTCAGAGCATTATGGCCTGAAAATATGCAGGAAATGATCCCAATCTTTTGGTACCTGTTGAGACCTGATTTGTGACCCAGAATATGGTCATTCTGGAGAATGTTCCATGTGCACTAGGGAAGAATGTGTACTCTGTTGTTTTGGGATGGAATGTTCTGAATATATCTGTGATGTCCAACTGGTCCAGGGTGTCATTTAAAGCCCTTATTTCCTTATTGATCTTTTGTTTAGATGATCTGTCCATTTCAATAAGGGGGGGTATTAATGTCCCTTACTATTATTGTATTATTGTTGATGTGTTCTTTGATTTTGTTATTAATTGGTTTATATAATTGGCTGCTCCCATGTTAGGGGCATAGATATTTAAAATTGTTAGATCTTCTTGTTGGACACATCCTTTAAGTATTATATAGTGTCCTTCCTCATCTTTTATGGGGTTTTTTTTGGCTTAAAGTCTAATTTATCTGATATAAGGATTGCCACTCCAGCTTTCTTTTGCTGTCCATTTGCATGGTAAATTGTTTTCCATCCCCTCACTTTAAATCTGGAGGTCTCTTTGGGTCTAAAATGAATTCCTTGTAGACAGCATATCTATGGGTTTTGTTTTTTTATCCATTCTGATACCCGGTGTCTTTTAGTTGGGGCATTTATCCCATTTGCATTCAGGGTAACTATTTGGAGATATGAATTTAGTGCCATTGTATTGCTTATAAGGTGCCTATTACTGTACATTGCGTCTCTTCCTTTCTGGCCTATATTTCTTTTAGGCTCTCTTTGCTTAGTCTAACTCATTGATCTTTGCTCTAATCTTAATTATTTCCCTTCTTGTGCATGGGGTTGGCTTAATTTGTTGTTGATTTTCCAGCTCTTTAAGGTATAAAGAGAGTTGGTGTATTCAGGATTTTTCAATTTTTTTGAGTGAGGCTTGGATGGTTATGTATTTTCCCCTTCAGACCGCCTTTGCTGTATCCCATAGGTTTTGGATCAATGTGTCTTCATTCTCATTGGTTTCCATGATTGTTTAAGTTCTTTGATTTCCTGGTTGATCCAAACATTCTTGAGCAGGATGGTCTTTAGTTTCCAAGTGTTTGAATTCCTTCCAAACTTTTTCTTGTGGTGAGTTTCAGTTTCAAAGCATTGTGGTCTGGGAATATGCAGGGAATAATCTCAATCTTTTTGTATCAGTCGAGCCCTGATTTGTGACCCAGTATGTGGTCTATTCTAAAGAAGAGTATTTTAAATTTGGCTTTGTCTGAAGGGTCCTCAAAATTAAATTTAAACAAGAATCTTCCAGTAGTGGTGATGTGTCCCTTGTATCTCATCCTAGCAGGATGGCATATAACTGTGATTTGCCCTATTTGATCACTTGCATAAGACAGTACCTACCAGGTTTCTCCATGTAGCTATTCTTTTCTCCTTTGTAAGCAAGGGGAGGACAAAGAGGTATAATGGGATGCTGTGAATATCTCATTTTTTAGAAATTTCCTCCTCCAGTTTTAGCATTCTTTGGTATTTCTTGGAGTATCAAATGATAATTTTCTAATCCATCATTCCTTTGACCTTTATTATTTAGCATTTTACTGAAAGGAAACACTTTATTCTCTCTGCCTCTGCTTATTCACTTATTTACTTATAACAGTATAAGCTCTGTGGACTCCTATTTTATTCAGTGAGTAATAATCCATTACTATCATTATTTATTTCAATACTCAAATTCTCAGATGTGGATAGTGGAAGCCCCTTCAAGTTGACTTTTATGTCCTTTTGACATGTCTCCATTATCTTTCCTTTCCTTTCTTCTTTCCTTCCTTCCTTCTTTCTTTCTTTTCTTTTTTCTTCTTTCTTTCTTCTTTCTTTCTTTCTTCCTCTCTTTCTTTGTTCTTCCTTTCTTCCTTTCTTTTTCTCCTTCCTTCCTTCCTTCTTTCTCTTTCACACTTAGTTTCTTATACTACATAATGTTCCAGACTTAACTTGAATCTCTTTCCCCAGCACCAGAATCAACTATTTCCTCCAAGGAGCCCCATTGCATTTAGTGTAAAATTATATTTAAATATTAATACTTAGTGGTAAGTGTACTTATTGTTTTTGGTGGTCATTGCTCCTATTCCCCTGTGGACACCCTCTTTGCCACACTTGAGCTATGACATTGCATTCTGCTTCAGAGATGCCCTTTCACTCTACCTGGGCTTCAGCATTCCTATTCAAGTCTTTTGCTGGGGTTCTCACACATGGCCCTGGATACAGCCAACATTGAATCTTTAAATGCATGCCTTCCACTTGGCTTTGACACTTGGCACTGGGCTACACAGACACCTTTTCACCTTGATTGGGTTCTGTGGCTCTGGGCAATACTTTGTGACTACTTGGAAATACCACTGTCTTAGGAAAGAAGGGACCCCACTTCTAGTGGTATTGTTTTCAACAAAGCATATGCATACATGTGACAGAAATGTATGTATTGATCCCTCAAATAGCTAGGGTCACATACAGATTGACAAAAAATAAGTTGAATGTTTTAGAAATGGCTTTCTAGCTCTGATATGCAAATGAATTTTTATTCTGTCTCACCTTTTATAAGAGTTAACACATCCAGTTCTGTGCAAGTGGCAAGAGATAATTTTTCCCATGGGAGTAAAAAGGGCTGCAGTAAAACTATGGAACTTATGAGAAGCATAAAATGTTTAAAATTCAAAGTGTTCAGAAGAACATTGAGAGATCACTATAAATCATTTGTTTCTTATGAAAATGCTAGATAAATGTGGATAAATGTGGTCACAAAGTCCTGGAAATTCTTTTTCTTTTTCCATCATTATTCTTTCCCTTTCTTTAATAACTTTACCTTTCCATTTAAAATGTGATTTAATTTTTTACTAGAGAAGTCAAAATGATTATTACTAAAAGTTAAAAAAATCATTCCTTATAAACTTCCATGAGGCAGTTGGAAAATTCCTCAGTTATGCTTTGGAAGAGAAGTTTGAGCATCCTAGAATTTTCTGTGACTGAATTTACCCACCCAATATCCCATGACAGAATCACCAATGAGTGAGTTAATGAAGATTCTCTAAAGGCAGATTTTCTTACTGTTTTTGGCTTCCAACACTGCATAAATAATGTATTATTTTATAAGGAATGGAAACAGGTAGAATTCCTTGTCTTACCCAATGAGGCAATCTCCTCTTAGAATTTCACATGTGTGTCCAAATAAAATGGCAGTATCTTAGGGAGTATGAATCAATGGTTTTCTGAATTCTTTGTGTTTGTTGGAGCATATGGTCAGAGCCACCAAAGAACTATGCCTCTTTTCTTTATAGTAAAAAGAAGTTTTGAGTGGTTATTAAACTAGAATAACATATTAAAATTTGCCATTTTTAAGAGGAAAAATAACTCCCTGCTTGATTATAGTGACAGAGACTGGACTTTAAAATAATGTTTTGTTTTATTGGGGATGGAAGTGCCATAAATGCTGGATTTCCTTTGAAATGAAGAGCAAAGTTCAGTTGAAAAAACTAACAACCATATATCTGAAAATAAACCCCAGGGTGTTTAAGGAAAAACATCTAAATGATGCAATCTCTGTAAACTAGAAAACAAGCTGCCCTGACATGTTGAAAGGGAAGCCTTTGGGAAAGAATTATGTGCTTTAACAAGCATTTCACTGAAGATGTTAACTACAAGATAGATTCTTATTTTTAGAACCAAATATTTAAACAACTTTTAGAAATTATTTGGAATAGTTCAGAATAAAATGATATGTCTCTCTGTTTCTCCCCAGAGTTTCCCCGCTGGATTTGCAGCTGTACCCTAGCCTCGTGATGAGAGGACAACACTTCACTCCCCCTGTATTGCTAACTCTAATTCAGTAACACTGATAGGCTGGATATTTTTGTAATTTTCATTTTAACTCTCTTAAAATAATCATGAAGGCTTGTGAGGAAGGGGTAGCTGTTGGGAATTCAAACACAAATCACATATATTCTTCCTGGAAATGGGTGCCCATTTATGAAGTCAAAGACCCTGGTTGAAGGCTTGGCTGCGTGACCTGGCCAAACCACATAACCTTTTTGAATCTTGGTTTTCACCACTTGGTTACCATTTTCAAACTGCGACTGTGAGTATTAGATAAAATAACTCATGTTGAAAAAAGCTTCATCCAAGAGCCGTAACATGATAGCTGTTGCCATTGTCCTTGCTATTAGAGTCAGCCCACAGAGTTGACAGTGGGGCGGCTCACAGTGTGAACTTCCTGCTATTCCCAGTAGGATGTACTCCCTAGAATGCAGTATTGCTGTGGCACACCCACAGGGAGGAGGGCAGTGTCCGGAATTAAGCACGCAAAAATCATATTCATGAGTGGGAAATGAGAATGGAGAAGTGGTGTGTTGAGCAGGATTTGACGTCTATGAGTTCCACAAAGCAGTCAGGTTTGCTATGGTGTCAGTGCTGCGAGGGATCCTGGATCTGACCAGCGCTGGTGCAGCACCCTGCCGGCGCATGTAAGAGCTTGGACTGGGGCCCAGATGGAATTCTAGTATCCAGTTGTAAGTTTTTTCTTTCATTTTTTCCTCTCCTCCAACCTCCACAATACTATACTAACTAATAGCTAAAGCAATCAAGGATGAGTGACTGAGAAACAGAGCTAGAGCAATACACGGCCTCTAGGTCCTGATGGATCAAAGAATGGTGTCCCTTGGCCACATAAGCAGGATAACAGAGTGAGACAGTGGCAGAAAGATAGTCCCTGGTGTGGAGAGAAACCTGCTTCTTAAGGCAGGGGACCTAAGCGGATGCCACCACCTCTGCTCTTTGGCTGGCTATGCTTCCTTTCTGTCCTCCACTCTTCACTTACCTCTTGTGGTCAAAAAGTGTCTTTTTATTATACCACGATGTATAGTTCAAATTCCTTGGGATCATAAATGTCTTGGCATATCCTCCTTTGCTAATTCTGCATACAACCTTAACACTTGTGGAAGAGCTCCGACTGTTAGTCTCAGAAACCATGCTCCTAAACAGTAACAGAAGATTGTTTTTTAACGTGAGAAAATGAACTCTCTTCTAATAGCCAAAGAAAAGAAAAGCACATCTGCTTAGAACAGGCAATTTCCACATCTAAGTAGGACTTGGGGCCTCTGTAAATTACTACCCATCCCAAAAAAATGCTTTTTAGACTATTTAATGAAAATAACAATTCTATTTATTGGGTAAACAGTTTATACTAAAAATATATATAAAATGATTTATATGTGTGATTTCATTTAGTTCATGGAACAACCGATCACTACATGCTCATATGTGAAGAAGCTGAGGCTTATAAGAGAGGCTGAGTAACTTGCTCAATACTTGAAAAATGGACAAGTTGGGATGAGGAGCGGGTTTTTTTGCCTTCAAACCCGAGCTCCTCAAGTCCATCTGGAGGCCATATATGGTTGTTACAGAAAATAATGTTGTTTGAAATATGTGTGTTCAGGGCCTGCATGTGCCTTTGGGCGAGCATTTTGCACTTTGTCTCTCATTCTGAGCACACACTGTTCCTTTGGCCAAAGGGCATATAACTGCAGGAGGTGCTGATGAAGTTTAGATGTGCAAGGGGGGGTGTTCCCTGCATGCATATGAAATCACTCACAGTGTAGGATGGAGCTGGAGCTGGGGAGACCAGATGGGCCAGAGACCTGCTCTCTCCATGCTGCCTCATTCCAATGGGACTCCAATTCCATATTCTGAGAAAGAAACAACTCCCTGACTGTTGCCACTCAAGGGCTAGCCTGGCTAAAAGAGCTAGGCCATGGTGTTCTGTTGAACATAAACAATTTCCCAGAATATCAAAATCAGACAATGTCACTAGGTGAGCATGATAAAGTAAATAAAAAATAAAATCACTACCTAATCATATCTGGACAAAAACTAAAACATGTGCAAATCACAAATTATTTCAAATGTCCTCCTCTCCCAGTTATGTGATGACTGCTTTGAAGATATGATTGAGTTAAGATTCTTGACATGGGGGACTCTCCTGGGTTTTTTTGTGTGGGTACTCTGTAATCAGAAGGGTCCTAAGACTTAAGAGAAGGAGACAGAAGCAGAAGAGAGTTGTGTGAGGGCTGGAAGAAACCATGAGCCAAGGAGTATGGTGGCCTTTAGAAGCAGCAAAGGCAAGGAATAAGTTCTCTCTTAAGACTCCAGAAGGAATGCAGCCTTGCTGACTCTTTGATGCTAGCACAGTGATAACTATTTTGGACTTCTGACCTCCAGAACTGTAAAGAATAAATTTGTGGTAATTTGTTATATATACATTTATATAAATAAAAACTAATACAGGCAGGGAAGTGTATTTTTTTAAGTGGGGATTTATTATAATACTGGTAAGTGGGACTTCCTCATATCAGGGGGTTACTTAGAAAAATTTTAATGTTTCAAATTGAGACCCAGATCTCAATATGTTTATAATCCAATGAGAGAGAAAAATACATCAACAGAGATGTATAGCAAAAGCACTTAACGATTGGAGTTATGAGAGAAGAAGAGAAGGGGGACCCTAAGCTTGACTCATTCCTGGAATTCAGCTAGAGAAATATCAAATCATTCTAAACCCCCAATAAATCAATCTGAGGACTGAGAGAACAAAACTGCAAGTCTGCAAGTAGAATCGTGTAAGACATGAGCTGCAGAGCATTGATTTGGGGGAAATAAGAAACAAAGGTGTTGAGAAGAGGAGGGAGCCTTGCTTACAGAGGCTACCACAGGATATTATAAGCAGCAGAATGCAAAATCTGAAGTGCTAGAAGTCTGCCCACCACTGCAGTCCTGTCTGGCTTAAGGGTGCTCCTGTGGGGAAGAAAGGCAGAAACCTAGAAACAGATAGCATGGTCTAGGATCCCTTGGGTTACACAGGGAGAAACATTTCCATGCTTGGAGTACATTTGGGAGTGGTGGCAAGGCCTCACCAGGGACAGAAGTATGGGTGGCACCAATGTGCTGCACTGTTCCCAGGCATTGAAGCTGGGATGCCAGCTCAAGGCAGTGAATCTTGGTGCTGGCTTTCTGCTCCACTTTGCCATAAACTAGGAGCTGTTGTGCATTCATACAACTGCTTTCCTGGGACAGATTGGCAAATGGCTAAAGTACATGAGACCCTCCCCTAGAGGATCAGCATGAGGCCATGCTATGGGAGTCCCTAAAATTTGAAGTTTAAAAACCCAGCCACCCACCTGAGATAAAACACAGGAGTACTGTGCCTTCAGGCAGGTGGATATGGACAAGGTGAAGGAGGGGATCTGATGGAAGCTGGGGACAGAACAGGGGTGATTGGTTACTCCTCTGTGAGGGCTTCTTGGAATGGCAGGTGCCAGCTCTCTTCTCCAAGGACAACAAAACAGGGTGACATCATTTTCCTCCCTGCCCATCAGCAGGAAAAACTTCAGTGAGCTAAAAGTCACCACCAAGTGGAGACCAGAGCTGCCTAAACTAAGCCGCAAGCCTTGTGCCCTGTAGGTGCATCTCTTTGAGGGAAAGTCAGTCTGAATATCAGTGCAACAGGTCTATTAATCATAGAGTGCTACAAAGCTTCTGTTCTGAGGGAACTAGGATCTAGCTTCCTTTATATTTTTACTTTTTTAATTTTTAAAAATTGTGTATATAATTACAATTTTATAAATTATAAGTTATAAATTGAAATTATAAATAATTTTTATATATTACTTTTATTTTTGGATCTAGCTACTTTTCTTTTTTTTATTTTTTTAAGATTTATTTATTTATTTGAGTGTGAGAGAGAGTGCATGGGAAGAGGAAGAGGGAGAGGGAGGGAAGTAGACTCTACTAAGTGTGGGCCCCAGTGCAGGGCTTGATATCAGGACCCTGAGCAGAAAGCTTTCAGGGAACAAAAGCCACATAGAGCAAATCAGAGCAGATTACTTAGCCTGGCCCCCAGAGCAAAGACATTTGAGAAGAAAAGCAACAGGCCCTTCCCCCAGAAGATCAGCAAGAACACCCAGTCAACACCAAGTTTGCCAATCAATGAGAACTGCAAACCCCAGCACTAGGGGAATACAACATATAGAATACATAATTCTATGAATATTCTAATAATTCAGAATACAACATGTAGAATTTTTCTCCATGATTCTTTAGTCTTACTACATAATTTTTTTATTTCTTATTTGTTTTTCAACCAATTTCTTATGTTATCAACTTTTTTATTAAGTTCAATTAGACAACATATACTACATCATTAGTTTTTGACTTAGTGTTCAATGATTCATCAGTTTCATGTAACACCCAGCGCTCATCACATCACATGCCCTCCCTAATACCCATCTCCCTGTTACCCCATCCTCCTGCCCTCCTCCATTCTGCAGCCCTCACTTTGTTTACCAGAGTCAAGAGTCTCATATGGTTTGTCTCCCTCTCTGATTTCTTCCCATTCAGTTTTCCCTCCCTTCCACTATGGTGCTCTGCAATATTCCTTATATTCCACATATGAGTGAAACCATATAATTGTCTTTCTCTGACTTATTTCGCTTGGCATAATACCATCCAGTTCCAACCATGTTGATGTAAATGGTAGCTATTCATCCTTCCCAATGGCTGAGTAATATTCCATTGTATATATGAGCCACATCCTCTTTATCCATTCATCTGTTGGAGGACATTTTGGCTCCTTCCTCAGTTTGGATATTCTGGACATCATTGCTATAAACATTGCAGGTGCATGTGCCCCCTTTGTTTCACTACATCTGTATCTTTGGGACAAATACCCAATAGTGAAATTACTGGGTCATAGTGTAGCTCTATTTTTAATGTCTTGAGGAAACTCCATACTGTTTTCCAGAGTGGCCATAGTAGCTTGCATTCTAACTCTGTAAGAGGGTTCCCCTTTCTCCACATCCTCACCAACATTTGTTGTTCCCTCTTTTGTTAATTTTGTCCATTGTAACTGGTGTAAGGTGGTATCTCATTATGGTTTTATTTGTATTTCCCTGATGGCAAGTGATGTGGAACATTTTTTCATGTGTCTGTTGGTCTTTGGATGCCTTCCTTGGAGAAGTGTCTGTTCATGCCTTCTGCCCATTTTTTGACTAGATTCTTTTGGGGGGTGGCGAGTTTGAGAAGTTCTTTATAGATCTTGGATATCAGCCCTCTACCTGTTACATCATTTGCAAATACCTTCTCCCATTATGTAGGTTGCCTTTTGACTGTTTCCTTTGCTATGCAGAAGATTTTTATCTGGAAGAAGTCCTAAAAGTTCATTTTTGTTTTCGTATCCCTTGTCCTTAGAGACATGTCTTGCAAAAAGTTGCTTTGTCCCAAGTTGAAGAGGTTGCTGCCTGTGTTCTCTTCTAGGATTTTGATGGATTCCTCTCTCACATTGAGGTCTTTCATCCATTTAGAGTTTATCTTTGTGTATGGTGTAAGAGAATGGTTGGGTTTCATTCTGCATATAGTTGTCCAATTTTTCCAGCGCCATTTATTGAAAAGACTGTTTTTTTTTCCATTGGATAGTCTTTCCTGATTTGTTGAAGATTCGTTGATCATAGAGTTGAGGGTCCATTTCTGGGAACTCTATTCTGGTCCTTTAACCTATGTGTCTGTTTTTGTGCCAGTATCATGCTGTCTGGATGATCACAACTTTACAGTGTATCTTGAAGTTGGGTATTGTGATGCCCCCAGTTCTCTTTTTCAACATTCCCCAGAGAATTTGGACTCCTTTGTGGTTCCATACAAATTTTAAGATTGTTTGTTCCAGCTCTGTGAAAAATGTCAATGGTATTTTGATAGGGATTGCATTGAAAGTATAGAATGTTCTGGGAAACATAGACATTTTAACAATATTTATTCTTCTAATCCATGAACACGGAATGTTTTTCCATCTCTTTGTGTCTTCCTCAATTTCTTTTATAACTGTTCCTTAGTTTCTAGTGCACAGATATTTTACCTCCTAAGTGAGGTTTATTCCTAGGTATCTAATGGTTTTGGTAAAGTTCTGAATGGGAACCATTTCTTAATTTTTCTTTCTTCAGGCATTTTGTTAGTGTATAGAGATGCAACTGATTTCTGTACATTGATTTTGTATCCTGCCACTTTGCTGAATTGTACTATAAGTTCTAGAAATTTTGGGGTGGACTCATTGGGGTTTTCCACATAAAATATCATGTCATCGGAGAAGAGAGAGAGTTTGACTTCTCTGCCGATTTGAATGCTTTTATTTCTTTTCGTTGTCTGATTGCTGATGCAAGAATTTCTTTTTTTTTAATTTTATTTTTATTCCTTGCCTAAGGGGTACAAGTCTGTGAATCATCAGGCTTACATCTTTTTTTTAATTTTATTTTTATTATTTGC